>NW_020870183.1:646235-661235 GCF_003789085.1 Penaeus vannamei | reverse complement strand
TCTTTCTTTCTCTTTTCTTTCTTTCTTTCTTTCTTCTTTCTTTTTTTCTTTTCTTTTCTTTCTTTCTTTTCTTTCTTTCTTTCTTTCTTTTCTTTCTTTTTTCTTTCTTTCTTTATTTATTTTTTTTCTTTACAAACATGCCCATCGTCTCGACTCGTAGATATGCTTTTATTCCCTCATGTGAGTAATTAATTTCTCATGTTACCTCACTCTGCTCATAACTCCTAATGAGGAAAATGAGGCAAGCTGAGAAATATAAGTTTGCCCATTTCCCTCATAATTCGCTTATCCTCTCATCTATTCTCCTCCTCACGAATTGTTTTCTCTCTAAAACCTCTCCCTCGCCAGTTTGCCTCATTCTCCTCATAATTCGCTTATTCTCTCTTCTATTCTCCTCCTCACGGATTATTTTCTCTCTATAACCTCTCTCCCTCACCAGTTTGCCTTATTCCCCTCATTAAATCGCCTATCCTCTCTTCAGTTCTCATTCTCTTCACTAATTATTTTCACTTTGAAAACTCTTCCCCTCACTAGTATGCCTCATTCCCTTCGTACGTCGCTATTCTCTCTTGTATTCTCCTCCTCCACGAATTTTTTCCTCTCTAAAACCTCTTTCCCTCACCCAGTTTGCCTCATTCTCCTCAAAATCACTTATTCTCTCTTCTATTCTCCTCCTCACGAATTATTTTCTCTCTAAAACCTCTTTCCCTCACCAGTTTGCCTCATTCCCCTCATAAAGCTCCTCCCACGCGCCCTTCCCTCCCACTTCATTCCCCTCATTCGTGGCACCGTGAATACATGAATAAGGTATAAGGAAGGGCCTCCAGGAACAATTAAATGTCTTTTTTTTTTTCTTTCTTTCACTTTTTTTTTATTCTCGCGTTTTTTTCTTTGTTTGTTTTTTCTCTGTCTCTTTCTCAATTCTTTTCTTTTTTTTCTCTCTCTCTTTCTCTTTCTCCTTCTCTCTTCTTTTTTTTCTGTCTGTCTGTCTGTCTCTCTCTCTCTCTCTCTTCTCTCTCTCTTCTCTCTCTCTCTCTCTCTCTCTCTCTCTCTCTCTCTCTCTCTCTCTCTCTCTCTCTCTCTCTCTCTCTCTCTCTCTCTCTCAAGAATTATCCCCACCGTAGCTACATAATAACTAATTGATTTTATTTTTCTTATAAAATGATTGATTTAAATGGACTGGATTTTACTTTACTTATAAAATAATTGATTTAAGTGGACTGGATTTTACTTTACTTATAAAATGATTGATTTAAGTGGACTCAGCGTATTTTACGTAAATTAATCTACGTAGTTTACCAAAAATTATTCAATGATTCTTATAATTAATTGAATAAATAAATATAATTATGAGCATCGTATATTAAGTAACATTGGATCGAGTTCATTCTCTCTATTTAACTAATTTGAATGGAAGTTGTTATTTTCACCGTAGATCATATAACATTTCCTTAATACCGTTTTATTTCTTAATGGATGAATTGTGGAACATTTAATTGCTTTTTATTATCTTTATCGGAATTATCTTTATCTTAGATTGCTTCACTTACCTTATCTGCTTCAAGTGTAGGTGTTAGATTGGTAATTATATAGATGGGGTAGTTAGGTCGTGTGTTCGTATGTTTGGTTTCGGTTTTGTTTATGTGTTCGTTTTTGTTGTCCTATTTATTTTTTGTGTTTTTTCTGTTCTTTATTTTTTCTATATTTTGTTTATTTATTTATTTATTCATTTGTTTTTTTATTTTTTTTTATTTTCGCACTTTTAATGTTCTCTGGTCCCTCTCTCCCTCTTTCTCTCTCTCTCTCTCTCTCTCTCTCTCTCTCTCTCTCTCTCTCTCTCTCTCTCTCTCTCTCTCTCTCTCTCTCTCTCTCTCTTTCTTTCTCTTTCTCTTTCTCTTTCTCTTTTTCTCTCTGTCACCTGTCACCTGTCTCTCTCCCTCTCCCTCCCTCTTCCCTCCCTCCCCCCTCCCTCCTCCCTCCCTCTCCCCTCTCCTCCTCTCCCCCCATTCTCTCTGTCTTTCTCTCTCTCTCTCTCTTCGTCCCGTTTGGAATGCATCCAGAATAAGGTCATTACCGAACGCACGAAGTAATCTAGTCGATGTAGCGAGCGCAAGATTCTCTGTTAGCGTCACTGGCATTGTGCAGTTGTCTGGGTTTATGATTACTGGTCTTCCTGTTGACGGATATTTAAGCGCACAAATTAATACATCGATTCCGACGCAAAAAAAAAAAAAAAAAAAAAAAACTAACGGATAGATAGATAGATATGCAGACAGAAATACATACGCTTATGCAAGATTGCAGACACGCACACGGATGCGCACACGGCACGCGCTCACGTACGCGAACGCGCCGCGCAGCGCACACGCACACGCACACGGCACACGCACACGCACACGCACAACGCACACACACACACACACACAAACCCACTTACACTACACCTCCTCCAACACACACACCCTACTACCCACCCACACCTTACACTACCCCTTCCCCCTCACGCCCACCCACGCCTCGCATGTAAATAAACAGCCCTGTTTATGCCGTCGCATATACTCAAAGGCAGTATCGGAAAGTCGTAACGAGTGGCAAGGACGTGACAAAGGGAGACATCGGCTTCGTGTCATGTGGTGACAGGGCATCGCCTTGACAGGGCTATTGGGGCGTCCATTGTGTCATGGCTTGACAGATCATGGGCCTTTTTGTTGATTTGTTTGGTTATTTGTGTATTTTGTTGTTTTTGGTGGTGGTGGTGGTGTTATTATTTATTATCATTGTCATTGTTGTTATTGTTATTATTATTATTATTATTATTATTGTTATTATTATTATTATTGTTATTATTGTTATTGTTAGTATTGTTAATATTGTTGATATTATTATTTTCATACTATTATTATCATTTTATACTATTGTTATTACTATTCTTATACTATTATTATTATTATTAGTATCGTTATTACTATTAATAGTATTCATATTATTATTGTTGTTATTATTATTGATGCCAATAGCATTATTGTAATTATGAGGGCAAAGTACCTTCTTATTTATTTATCAGACACGAAATAATTCTTTTAATTTAGTAATTGGTGAAGCAATGCACGTGGGTAAACATTGTAATATTCATATGAATGATTGGAAGAGCGTCGACTGGCAGATAGATAAAATAGATTACATAAGGACAAGGTAGTTTGAACCAGGTAGCTCGTTTGTTGAAAATCCTAGTTGGCAACTGCCGAGATAAGCTCCGCCTCTTTGCCTTTATTCATTTGAAATATTACATGTTTTTATTGTTTCTCTTTTTGTTCTTGGTTTCATTTTCGACTACATTTCTACCATTGTTATTATTGAGCCATTTTAAAAGAAAATACAGTGAAAAAACACTTACATCACATCGACTGATTCAGTCAAATAAAGGGGCGGAGCTAATGACGTCATCACGTTTAGCCAATGAGAGTGCAGTGTGAGATACCAGACAGAGCTAGATACACAATCATTTGCACAATTTACTCGATGTTGTTATAATTACCAGAAGTAAAGCAGAATTTTCCTTCTTTTATTTTAACACTAACAAATGTCAGAATACTGGAAATAAAGATAATTTAATTTTTGGATTTAACAAGGCAAATGGAAGTGGAGTTCCTCGGTTTTCTGTTCCTTCATGAGTATGTTGGTAGTTAGATAAAGAGGAAGAGAGACAGATAGATAAAGAGGTATTTATGTATATGGTATATATATATATATATATATATATATATATATATATATATATATATATATATATATATATATGTGTGTGTGTGTGTGTGTGTGTGTTTTGAGTTTATTGATATTTCAGTGAGGGGATGATAATGACTTTTAGAGATAGCAAACACACATTCTCAGTCTCACACGCACTCACCCACTCTTTCTCTCTCTCACTAATTCACTCAATCATTCTCTCTCTCTCACTACTAATTTACTCAATCATTCTCTCTCTCACCAATTCACTTACTCATTCTTCCTCTCTCACACGAATTTACTCTCGCATTCTCTCTCTCTTCTCTCTCATTATCGTATATACTCTCGCTCATCCTCTCTCACTCAGTATTATTCTCTCTTTCTCGCTCTCTCTCTCTCTCTCTCTCTCTCTCTCTCTCTCTCTCTATATATATATATATATATATATATATATATATATATATATATATATATATATGCATATTACTCATTATCATTCTCTCTCTCTTCTTTCCCTCTCTCTCTTTCATAGTTTGTCATAAATAGATACAGGTTGTAGACAAGAGGTTATTTGTACTCCATTGTGCTTCTTAAAGTTCAAGACTTTCTTTGTTATGAATTAGACTCTCAGTATAAACCAGGATCGTGGGACCTCCGTCTGTGTACAACAGCTTTGAAGGCTTGCAGGCTGGTCAGGTTGTGCAGAGAGGTTTGCCGAACCATCTTGTTCCAGAGCCTGGTATATTTGGGTTGGAAGGAACGTTGATGAAGTTCGGTCCTGGAGAAGGATATCTGCAGCTCTTGACCGCTCGTGCTAGAGTGCCGTGTGTCGCGCGTTGCAGCCGCTCTTGGTTTAAATCGCTGGGGCGTGAGATGGACGTGTTGCCAGTGTACTTTGTAAAGTACACCGAGAGCTGCAACATCTCGTCGATGCTCAAGAGACCGAAAGTGTAACTGTCGATGTCCTGCTAGTGTTTGGTATGACACTAGTCTCTGGGCTCGATTTTGGGCCCTGTTTAGCTGTCGCAGGTATGATTGAGGGCAGTAGGACCACGCCAAGGGGCATTGCTCCATAAGGGATAGAACCTAGGAGTGGTAAGAGCGTGTAGCAGCCTTTGGCATCAAGGAGGGGCGCCACACGACGGATGCATAGCAGTTTCCTCGCCGCGTTCTTTGCCATTCCCCTGGCGTGGTCCGAGAAGGGGAGGCGGCCGTCGATCTGAACCCCTAGGATGCTGACGGCGCTGTCGAAGGCGGGGGTCTGGCCTTTCATCGTCAGGACCGGAGTGTGTGCGAGGGGAGTCTGACGCTATCAGCATGGCCTGGGTCTTCTCAGGGGCGAAGGTAACTTGCCATTTCCTTTCCATGCAACGAGGAGTCCCAAGATGGTATGGTGTGATGCAAGGTGATTACAGGTGATTACATAGGCCTGGGCGTTTGGTATGAGCTGCGGACTATCGTTGAAATAGACATTCCACAGCAAGGACTCGATGACTTTGCCTTGTGGGGCACTGGTATCAATTGGAGATTTAGAAGATGTTTGGGCGTCTACAACCACTTGCACTGTTCTTCCATCTCTCTCTGTCTTTGTCTCTCTCTCTATCTCTCTCTCTGTCTATGGCTCTCTGTCTCTGTCTCTGTTCTCTCTTTCTCTCTCTTTCTCTCTCTCTCTCTCCTCTCTCTCTGTCTCTCTCTCTGCTCTCTCTCTCTCTCTCTCTCTCTCTCTCTCTCTCTCTCTCTCTCTCTCTCTCTCTCTCTCTCTCTCTCTCTCTCTCTCTCTCTCTCTCTCTCTCTCTCATTGTTTGACAAAACGCCCGGTACATATAGCACCAATTTTTATAATTACTGGGTATAATTTCGGTGATAGTATAATTAGCTTGATGATTAATGGTGACAACGATGGTTGTTATACCATACTAATGGTAATGATAGTATTAAGATTATTCTGATAACGACAGTGATGATATCTATTTATATATCATAGTGGTGGCAAATAAAGACAACAGTGATTACAACGATAATGATTATAATAGTAGAATTGATGATAATGGTGGGGATGATAAAATAATGATAATGATAAAATAATGGATAATGAGGAAATAATTATGATAATAATGCTGATGATAATGATGGTAGTCATGATGATGATAATGTTAATGATAATATTAATATTGATAAAAGTGATGATAATGCTATTGTTGTTATTATCATTAATGATAATAATGATGGTAATAATAATGTCCCTTATTAGTGTTATTATTTATATCTCTTATTGTTATTGATATATTCGTAGATAGTGTTTTGCGATTCATAATATAATTATTTTGTTCATTCAATTTTAGATTTTACATTCTTTTTATGACAGCTTCAGTGCATTCTGAACCACATTACAAATTAGAAAGTAATAAGTACGAAAATTACTTAAATTTGATCTTAAAATGGTCTTACCGACAAAGTGTTTACTACTTGATGTCATATTACGCGGGTTGATAAGGAAAGGCCGGTCGATAAGCGTAGATAAGGCTTGAAGATTAATGATCAATATTACAAGATTTTTTTTGTGGATGTGATGGTGGCGAGTGCTGTTGTTGTTGTTGTTCTTGATAGTGTTGTTGGTGGTGGTGCTGTTGGATGTAGTGATAATTGAGGTGAAGTGTATATATATTTTTTCCTTTTCTTATTATTTCCTTTCTTTCTTCTTTTTGTTTTGGATGAGGAGAAAAAATATTTTTTTTACGGGCTATGAATTCTACCGTTTTCTACGAGTGCCGCCGGGGAGCGAAAGACCCTGTCGTTATCATAGTCCATATAGAGGGGAAGGGGGGAAGGGGGAAAGGGGGGGAGAGGAGGAAGGGTGAAGGGGGTAGGGGGAAGGGGGAAGGGGGGGGGAGGAGGAAGGGGTAGAAGGGAGGAAGGGGGAAGAGGAGGAAGGGGAGGGGTAGGGAGGAAGGGGGGAAGAGGAGAAGGGGTAAAAGGAGGAAGGGGTAGAGGAGAAAGGGGGAAGAGGAGGAGAGGGGGGCTGTTGTAAGTCCCACTGCCCCCCCCTCCCCCGTCCTCACCCTCAACATAACGTGGCACTGTGCCAGGAAGGGTGCCAGGCCGCAGACGGGCGTGCTTTTCGCAAAGACCGGGTTCACTCCATACAACCGGCCAGATCTCTGTCCAGGAAAATCCATTGATTGTGTCCGTGTGAAATGGATCTTTCGTGAAAAGAAAAAAAATTATTACTGTTTTCTAATACTTGAGAATGAACTACGACATTGCGCGGGAAACTTGATTTGAATTTGTGTTTTGTTTTAGTGAGACAGAAATGGAAAACGAAATAATTTATTCTTCAGAGGTTGTCGTAAGTCTTAGTGTTTTTTTTTTTTTTTTTTTTTTTTTTTTTTTTTAATTACGAGGCACATCCACGTCATGTTACTAAGGAAATGAGTAACGAAAAAGTGTAGTTATTTAGTTTTAGAAGATTAAAAAAAGTACGAACAGTGACCCCGTGATGGAATACTTGTGGAGAGATAGGCTGGAAAACCATACTCTTCTGTGGCTGGTAAGTTCTTGAATATTGTTGGAAAAAAGAGCATTGTAAATTGTGAAAGAGCTCTGAGGTTTTAAAAGAGCGTTGAGCTTGTGAAAGAGAATTGAGTTTGTGTAAGAGCTTTGAACTTTTAAAAGAGCATTGAGCATGTGTAAGAGCTCTGAGTTTGTAAAAGAGCATTGAGCTTATGAAAGAGCATTGAGTTGCTAAAGAGCATTGAGTATGTGAAAGAGCTTTACGTTTGCTAAAGAGTATGGAGCTTTTAAAAGAGCACTGCGTTTGCTAAAGAGCATTGAGTTTGTGTAAGAGCTTTGAGCTTGTAAAAGAGCATTGAGCTTTTAAAAGAGCATTGAGTTGCTAAAGAGCATTGAGTATGTGAAAGAGCCTTGAACGCTTTAGAGAGCACTGAGTTAGCTAAAGAGTATTGAGTATGTGAAAGAGCTTTAAGTTTGTGTAAGAGCTTTGAGCTTTTAAAAGAGCATTGAGTTTGTGAAAGAGCATCGATTTTTAAAATATTATTTAAGTAGGTTAAAGAAGAGTGAGTTCTGTGAAAGAGCATTGTGAAAAAGTATTGAATTTCTGAAAGAGCTGTGAGTTTTGTGAAAAAGTATTGAGTTTTTGAAAGAGCATTGAGTATTGAGAAAGAGTAGTGAGTTTGTGAAAAAAATAGAGTAAGTGAAAGTGCATTGAGTTTTGTGAAAGAGGATTGACTTTGTGAAAGAGCATTGAATTTGTGGCAGAACAATGGGTTTGTGAAAGAGCTTTGAGTTTTATAATGAGCAATAAGTAGTGTGAAAGAGCATTGAGTTTGTGAAAGACCTCTGAGAAATTCTTTAAGTTAACACAGCTCATAAAGACGTATATGGTTTTATTTTTTTTATTGTTTTCAAGAAAGTGTTACTTACATTATATAATAGTAATAATATTGGCAGTAAGAGTAATACTAATATTAACATCAATAGCGATAACAATAGTAATATTATTATCATTATTATTATTATTATTATTATTATTATTATTATTGTTATTGATGTTGATGTTGATGGTGATGATGATGACGTTGATGCTGATGTTGAATGTTATTGTTAATGAAGATAATAACGTCAACATAATAACAATAACAATACTACTACTACTACTTTGGCTTCAACTTTTACCCCTTTCTGTACGGGGTCAATGTTTCTTGTTAGCCTTCTTCTCCATCTTCTGTCTTGTACAACTTGTTCACTTTGACTCCTTTCCTTCGTTCACCTTGTTCACTTTGTCTCTTTACCTTCGTTCATCTTGGTCACTTTGATCATTTTCCTTCGTTCTTGTTCTCTTAGACTCTTTTCCTTCGTTCTTCTAGTTCACTTTGACTCTCTTTTACATGTCATTTGATTTTCATGTCATTCTATCCTTCCGTCTTAACGTCGGCCTCCCACTTCTCTCGTTCCCTCCACTTCCATGTTCGTGACACTTTTACATACATTCGCATCTTCAATTCTTATGACATCAACACTACTACAATTACTACATAGTATAATATTTTACTACTACTACTCTTACTATTACTACTACTACTACTCCTACTACAACACCACTACAACTACTACTCCTGCCATTATTACTACTGCTACTACTACCATTACTTTGTCAATATTTATATTTCTACTATTACGGCTACTACTACTACTGCTTCTACTACTACTACCACTACTACTATTACTACTCTTACTATTTCTATTACTACTCCTACTATTACTACTACTACTCTTAATCCAACTATAACTACTGCTAATATTACTACACTTCTACTGCTACTATCCTACTACTATTACTACCATTACCACTCCAACTACTGCTACTACTACTACTACTACTACTACCACCATTACCACTCCAACTACTACTACTACTACTACTTACTACTCCCACTACTATCCCTACTACTACTCCTACTACTACTACTACTCCTACTACTATTACTACTACTACTACTACTACTACTACTACTACTACTATCCCTACTACTATTCCTACTACTACTACTACTACTCCTACTCCTACTACTGAAAATAACATTAACGCCCCCCCCCCTCGCGCTCCCGCAGCTGGCCCGCGATGGCAACAGCGACCTCCTGGCGTCGGCTCTGGAGCGCCTCGGGGAGCAGGTCCGGCGCCGCATCAACACCCTGGACGCAGACAAACTGGCGCCCTTGCACTACGCCGCCCGCTACGCCCACACTGGCACGGTCAAGACGCTCATCAACGCCGGCGCCCACGTCAACATCAAGGGGCAGGATAACCTCACGCCCTTGCACTTCGCTGCCAGGTAGGTTGGGGTGGGGTGGTCTGTCTCTGTTTTAGTATATATTTCTGTATATCTATCTATTTGTTATCTGTCTATATATCTGTCTATCTGTTATTTTTATCTATCTATATATTGTCTGTCTGTTATCTCTTATCTATCTATAATTGTCTATATGTTATCTGTTATCTATCTATAATTCTGTCTATCTGTTATCTATCTATATATCTGTTTTAGTATCTATCTAATATTTGGCTATCTGTTATCTCTCAATGTATATTAAGGATTAATGTATTTATATGTTTTAATGCTTATCAATCCATATAAAAGATTCATAGCAAAGAAAGTGAATTGATTAAATTAATGAATTGAAAAAAAAATCAATAAAAATAAAGTTCAGCAGTTAAGCTTTCCGATTTAGAATAAGTATGAAATAAGTAAATAAATAAAAATAGTGCAAAGAAATACAAAATAATAAGATATAGATTAATAAAAAAAACTATATAGATAGACAGGTAAAAAATATACATATACAGGTAAAACAATAACAAACAAGACACAAGACAATAAAACACTTGATCAGCTGTTTTTCCCGTTGTGAACAGATACCGGAAACAGCTCAAATCGGCCAAGAGGAGGTCTCCGTTGCCTCCTGTTGTCAGCGAAGAGGAAGAGCAAGAGAAAGAGGAAGGAGACGAGGAACTGGAGCCCGAGGGTGTGTGTAGGCCTATGGGATCTAGGATTACGTGTTTTTTTAGGATTTAGTATTTTTTCTTTCATTTTTTATATTGTTATTTGTTGTTTATTGTTGTTGTTGCTGTTATTGTTATTTTGATGATTATTTTGTGTGTGTGTGTGTGTGTGTGTGTGTGTGTGTGTGGTGTGTGTGTGTGTGTGTGTGTGTGTGTGTGTGTGTGTGTGTGTGTGTGTGTGTGTGGTATATTATGATATTTTCTAATATAATAGGGGTTTGTATATTCATAGATGATTAAATTAATAGAATTTGTGATATATGTATTATTTAAAGCAAAAGTCTTGTAAATCTCCATAGCTTATAATCTGACTCCTTGCTTTTAGTATTTTTTTTATAATAAATGAAGAAAAGAAACGCCATCAAAAATAAATAAATAAATGAAGAAATAAAAACATACTGCAATTAAACAAAATCTAAAAATCCAAATTGCCGCGGAGGATAAAAATCACAATAAAATAGCCATTTGCTCGTTTACTCTCCACGAAGGAAATTCAAACCGTTGGCTCCGCCCCTAATCCCCGCTAGCCCCGCCACGCCTTATCGCAATTAGTGTTGGGTGTAATTTCGTTAAATATATTGCCCTGGCGCTAGCAAACACCCCCAATGGACTGAGTGTGTGTGTAAAGCAAGCACAATTTGCGGGCGACTTTGAGAAGTGGTTTTGGTGAAATTAACGTTGGGGTAATGGTCCTGTTTTGGGTTTTTTGTTGTCGTTATTAGCACCGTGAAAGTGCTTCTAGCGTATTTCAGTTTGCTTTGATGTATTTGATGGAATGTGCTGCGCGCGCGCGCGCGCGCGCGCGTGTGTGTGTGTGTGGTGTGTGTGGTGTGTGTGTGTGTGTGTGTGTGTTGTGGTGTGTGTGTGTGTGTGTGTGTGTGTGTGTGCGTGTGTGTGTGTGGTGGTGTGTGTCTGTCTGTCTGTCTGTCTGTCTGTCTATCTATCTATCTATATTTGTCCATCTATATATATCCTCCAATTTGTATATTTATCTATCTCTCTGCCCTGGTATTTATGTATGTATGGGTATATATGTCTGTTTATGTATGTATGTATGTATACATGTCTCTCTTATTTCCATTTATCTTCCCATATCGCACTTATCCCCCCCAAAAAAAAAAAAAAAAATATATGAATTCCAACCGACACCCCTTTCCCCCCTTTACGGACAGACAAAGCAGCAACCTGACGCTGACCTCCCAGAACGGCTACGGCGTCGGCGCCTTTCCGATGACTCCGTCGTTCGAATCCTGGTGGAATGCGGAGCCGAAGTCAACTCCAGGGACATCTACGACCAGACGCCCCTCCACTTCGCCGCCATGAGAGGGAACGACCCGTCTGCGAGGGACCTCCTGACCTGTCCGCAGGTTGACATCGAGGTAGGACCCGATGCGATGGGAATGGGGAGTACAGTCGATTATTTGGCGTGGATAGGTGTGTGTACTTTGAGACAGGGAGTGGGAGTGGGGAGTGGGAGTGGGAGTGGGAGTGGGAGTGGGAGTGGGAGGGAGAGGGAGTGGGAGGGAGAGGGAGAGGAGGGAGGGAGAGGGAGAGGGAGAGGGAGAGGGAGAGGAAGGGAGAGGAGAGGGAGGGAGAGGGAGAGGGAGAGGAGAGGGAGAGGGAGAGGGAGAGGGAGAGAAGAAGAGAGAGAGAAGAGAGAGAGGAGAGAAGAGAGAGAGAGAAAGAGAGAGAGAGAGAGAGGTAGAAGGTAGAAGTAGAAGTAGAAGTAGAAGTAGAGTAGAGGTAGAGGTAGTAGAGGTAGAGGTAGAGAGTAGAGGTAGAGGTAGAGAGTAGAGGTAGAGGTAGAGGTAAGGTAGAGAGACAGACAGACAGACAGACAGACAGAGAAGGAAAGAGGGAGTGGTAGGGTGTGAAGTGTTTGCATATGGCGCGAATGAGAAGTATTGACTGATGAAATTATGGAAGTTTTGTTTGTTGAGAAGGAAGGCTTGATAGCTGATGAACATGAGGGAGGTGCTTACAATTAATGAGACTTAGTTAAAAGATATACATCATGAACTAACTTTAGTAGTGTAGACATGTACAACGAATTATAATACTTTTCCACAATGATGAAGCAGGAACACACCCTTACTACGGTTTGTTTAGAATTGTGCGAGGCCGACCCAAAGAAATATTCGTATACTTGAGATGCATAAAAATAAAGAAATAAATGCATATATCATTAAACATGCATATCAACCGGGCAAATAGATAGAAAATCTATCAGATATATAGACAGATATGCTTTATTCTCTATGTAAATTCATTGCGTCGGGCCTGGCACAATTCTAACAAACCGGCTGTTTTTTCACAAGTTATTTACTGAATGACTTACCTGTCTCACAGATTTTTCGACAAATTAACCTCTCTTTGATTCCCTCCTCCTGAATTCCAGGCCAAAGACAGCAGATGATGACTCCTCTGTTTGTCGCCTGTTCTTACGGGTACGTGGACATCGCCCCGCCGTCTGGTGGATGCAGGAGCCGTTCTGTTGGCCAAGGACGAGACGCTGCAGACGCCGCTTCACCGGGCTGCCATGGAGGGCCACTTGGTACGTCCGGATTGTTTTTTTTTTTTTTTTTTTTTTTTTTTTTTTTTTTTTTTTTATTCCTTTTTTTTTTTTTTCTCTTCTTCGGTGAATGTGGTTTTATTTTACATGAAAACTATGCCACTTGACACGTTCACGATTCGTTTTTTTTTCTTCTTTTTTTTGAATCATTTTTATTATTTTTAAATTTTGTTCTTCGGTGAATGTGGTTTTATTTTATATGAAAACTGCCACTTGGTACGTCCACGATTCGCTTTTTGTTTTCTTTGAATTCGATTTTTTTTTTTTTTAATTTTTGTTCTTCGGTGAATGTGGTCTTATTTTATATGAAAACTATGCCATTTAGTACGTCCACGATTCGCTTTTGTTTCTTTGAATTCGATTGTTTAATCTTCCGTGAATGTGGTCTTATTTTATATGAAAACTAAGCTTTTTAAATATACTTATATTTATTCCGTCCCTCTCCCCCCCCCCACTCTTCTGCCATATATACAGCCTCCCCTTTTTCGAGAAACGGGATACCCGTTATAACGAACTTTTCAAGCACCGAAGCAGGATCTCACCCCCCCCCCCGTACAGGTTTCAAAGGGCGATGACCCGACTTATCCAAATATTCTGATAATTCACAGCATATTGTGACCCCGACTTCATCAAATATTCTTGATAATTCACAAGAAAATTGTGACCCCGACTTATTCAAATATTCTTATAATTCACAGCAAATTGTGACCCCGACTTATCCAAATATTCTTTGATAATTCCAGCATATGTGATCCCGACTTCATCAAATATTCTTGATAATTCACAGAAAATTGTGACCCCGACTTATTCAAATATTCTTATAATTCACAGCAAATTGTGACCCCCGACTTATTCAAATATTCTTGATAGTTCACAGCATATTGTGACCCCGACTTATACAAATATTCTTGATAATTCACAGCATATTGTGACCTCAATTTATCCAAATATTCTTGATAGTTCACAGCATATTGTGACCTCAATTTATCCAAATATTCTTGATAGTTCACAGTATATGTTGACCTCAATTTATCCAAATATTCTTGATAGTTCACAGCATATTGTGACCCCGACTTATACAAATATTCTCGATAATTCACAGCATATTGTGACCCGACTTCATCAAATATCTTGATAATTCACAGGAAATCGTGGACCTCGACATACAAATATTCTTTAAATTCACAGGAAATTGTGACCTCGACTTAATCAGATATTCTTGATAGTCAAAGGACTTATTCAAATATTCTTGATAATTCACAGGAAATTGTGACCCGACTTTTCAAATATTCTTGATAATTCACAGGAAATTGTGACCCCGACTTCATTTAAATATTCTTGATAATTCACAGCATATTGTGACCCAACTTATCCAAATATTCTTGATAATTCACAGCATATTGTGACCCCGACTTCATCAAATATTCTCGATAATTCACAGGAAATCGTGACCCCGACTTACATCAAATATTCTCGATAATTCACAGCATATTGTGACCCCGACTTATACAAATATTCTTGATAGTTCACAGCATATTGTGACCCGACTCCATCAAATATTCTCGATAATTCAGATATTCTTCAAATATCATATATCCTTGATAATTCACAGGAAATTTTGATCCAGACTTATTCAAATATTCTTGACAATTCACAGCATATTGTGACCTCAATTTATCCAAATATTCTTGATAGTTCAAAGCATATTGTGACCTCAATTTATCCAAATATTCTTGATAGTTCAAAGCATATTGTGACCTCAATTTATCCAAATATTCTTGATAGTTCACAGCAATTTGACCTCAATTTATCCACATATTCTTGATAGTTCACAGCATATTGTGACCCCGACTTATACAAATATTCTTGATAGTTCACAGGAAATTTTGTCCTCGACTTACACAAATATTCTCGATAATTCACAGGAAATTGTGATCCAGACTTACACAAATATTCTCGATAATTCACAGGAAATCGTGACCCCGACTTACATCAAATATTCTTGATAATTCACAGGAAATCGTGGACCTCCTTTTAACGGCCGCCTCGACTCAGAACGACGAAGGATGGATCTTGAAGACGATGGTGGAAGTCCGGGACGCAGAGGAACAGACTCCACTCCATC
>NW_020870183.1:639447-641947 GCF_003789085.1 Penaeus vannamei | reverse complement strand
ATAAAAAAAATATGATTTTTTTCTTTCATTTATGAATATAATTAAATAACAAACAATGAAGAAAATATTAGAACAACAGTATTCTTTCACTCACTTTTTCCAAGTAAAACTATCACGTAGGCCAATCTCTTTTATTCACTATTATTAAAACGAATTAAGGAATCTCATTCCTACATTTCCGCAAAGAACCCATGTTTATTTACGAACACTAATAGAAGAATAAATGAATGTAAATGAATCAGATCAAAGCAATGATAATGACAAAAAAGTGAAAAAAAAAATGAAAATGCGGCCAATGAATACCGAAAATTGCCTTAATCTACCGAGAAATTCACGAATATTTTACGTAGTTAGAGGAACTGTGACATTCTCTCTAATGTATCTGGAAATTAGAATCAACGCTATGGCAAACCTATTATTAACCTTTTATTACGTCCTCGGGCAATAAAATGATATTCCTTTCTGAGAAAATAGTCGTAGGTAAATATGGGTCCCTTTTCAATCGACTTTTTTTTCCGTGTGTTTACTTAGTGTATCCTATTCTTAGTTTCCTTTTGACCTGCTCCAAGAATTTTGTCAAGACGCCATCCATTCTCGAACCACTCGACTCACAGACTTACTCGTTCTCAAGAAACTGGTTATGCTAATTTGTCAAGATGAAAGTGACACGTTCAGCTGACCTTCGATGCTCTCATGTCGATAATTACTTCTCTGAAATGAAGCCAGTTTTATTTATTCTCAAAATTTGGATCAAGTTTTTTTTTCTTCGCGTGGGAAAGGAATATGAAAGGGATTCTAAAAGGAAATAGGAGGTAATGCTAATAATGATGATTGACAATGATGGGGATGATGATAGTGATGATATTGCTATGAAGGAAATGAAAATGATCTAAAAAGAAATTGGAGGTAATGTAATAATGTGATAACAATGAGGGGGATGATCATAGTGATGATGATGATGATAGTGATGAATTTGATAACAGGATACAATAGGGAAATGAACAAGGCTAATGATGTAATATTAGGACAAAATAACAATAACATTGGAAACAAATAGTAGAACCAGCAGTCAGAATGAAAGCAATAAGAGCAAACGTGATAAAAATAAAACGATATAAATAACAAGAAATTACGATAATGAACGTGGTCACAAAATCCCAAAAATTACGTTTTCTCTTCAACTTCCTCTCTGCGACGCCATAAGTGAACATAACTTTACGGGTTGAATACCCACGTTTGGCACTAGGTCGCGCCTCTTGCTAGGGTTGAACAATATTGAAAAGTTCTCATAAGGAAGAACTTCCTGCCCTCTTCCTCTCCTCCTCCTCCTCCCCCTTCCTCCCCCTCCTCCTCCCCCCCACACACGCACATTCACACACACTCACACACACGCACGCACACGCACACACACACACACATGCACACTCACACACACGCACACACACACACACACACACACACACACACACACACACACACACACACACGACACACACACACACACACACACACACACACACCACACACACACACACACACACACGCGCGCGCCCACAGCACACACACACACACACACACACACACACACACACACACACACACACACACACCGCACACGCACAACTGGTAGATCTGACAAGCTCACCAAGCCCTGAAAGTTGTAGCATAAGGCACCACGATCAGAATAGAGACAGCAAGCCCTCCTGTGAGTGGCACCGAAGTAAAACCAGACAATGTGACGTGGTTATTGCCAGAATACGATTAGGTTACAGAATGTACTGGCAACTGCACGGTACAAGAAGTGCAGATGGAACTAGATGCAGACTGTGTAAAAATGAAAATAAGCGAACATTTGAACACTATATCTCGGAGTGTCATGTGATACAGCCTTTCAGACCATCTAATATGAGGTATAAAAGTATTATGTGATTATTCCATTTCATCTAATACACTGCAAGATATACTCATACTATATCCTAAACCTACTATGTAACATTACCGTAATCACAGAATTTTGTTAAGTAATCACAGTGGCAAAATATATAACAATATTCTTTTGCATATATAACTTATTATTTTACCATGTATAATAAACAGTAACTGAAGGATATTGTACTATCTCGACTATATACATAACTGATTATGATTGCCACGCCTGAGCAGATAGCCGGGGGGGGGGGGTAAATAATCTTACTTAACTTTCACAATAACACTATAATCGTGTGTGGTATTAAAGTCCCTATTACAATAAAACATAATTCTAACAGTTAACCAGTGATTATCAAAACATTAACCTTTTATACGCTCTCTCATCATCTTGCTTCTCCTACTCGAATTCATCAAAACTGTGATCTTCAAAATAACATTCAAATATACTTGCTTCCTCTAGATATTAAACATAACATTTTCTATCCCCTTTTAGCGTAAAATATAGGTTAGTCTACCGTCCTCACAGATACAAGTAAATGAAAGAAAAAAGCTGTGAAGACATTTCTACCAT
>NW_020870183.1:621947-624447 GCF_003789085.1 Penaeus vannamei | reverse complement strand
TCGCACATCTTCAAAGACGGCTGATGTGCTAAAGACCTGTATGCATATGGGGTTCGACTACCTTAGTCCTTTTTACTTTACCATAATTATCCAAATCTTATAACACAGTTCGTATAGTATTGAAATGAAAAATATTTAAAAATCCTCATATCCCTCTCCCTCTCTCTCTCTCTCCATCCCTCTCTTTCTCTCTCCTCCCTCTCCCTCTCTCTCTCCCCCCTCCTTATCCCTCCCTCCCTCTCCCTCTCTCTCTCTCCCTCCTCTCTCTCTCTCTCCCCCTCCCTCTCCCTCTCTCTCTCTCTCCTCCCTCTCCCTCTCTCTCTCTCTCTCCCCTCCCTCTCCTCTCTCTCTCTCCCTCCCTCCCCTCTCTCTCTTCCCCGCCCTCTCCTCTCTCTCTCTCCCTACCTCTCCCTCCCTCTCTCTCCCCCCTCCCTCTCTCCCACCCACCCTCTCTCTCTCCCTCTCCCCTCTCTCTCTCTCTCTCCCTCCCTCTCCCTCCCTCCCTCTCGCCCTCTCTCTCTCTCCCTCTCCCCCCTCTCCGTCTCTCTCTCCCCCCTCCCTCTCCCTCTCTCCTCTCCCTCTCCCTCTCTCCCACCCACCTCTTTTCTCACTCCCTCTTTCTCCCCGCACAGTACCTGAAATCCGGAGAAGAAGACGAGAACATACGGTGGATGGGCGTGGCCTCTCCTTCCTTCAAACAGCTGGTCAAGAGAGCACATTTCCCACTGCTGAATCAGGTAAGTTGTTGGTAAATAAATAGAGAATTTAATAGATAGATAGATAGATAGAGGATAGATGAATAACGAAATCATAGACTGATATATGAAGGAATGAGGTAACCAAATGAAATATAAATTAATTAGATATAGATAAATCAATAGTATTGTACCTAACAAAAAGTGAATTGACAATTAACTACAAAATTTAATCGGCAGATGAATATATGAATGAATTATCTTATCAATAGATAGATGAGTAAATAGATAGATAATAGATTCATAAATAAATGAATGACAATAGATTTCAATAAACAATTTAACACATGAATGAGACAATAAATCAGCCAGTGATTAAGGGAATTAATGGAGATATAAAATAAATAAGTTAGTAGATAGATAAGTAGAGAGGGGAATTAAGGGGTAATAATTTCATTCAATGACAGGCTGACAAGTTATTGATGGTAATTACCTCCGCCAAAGAAGTTATGATTTGGTTAGCTTGTTTGTTGTTTGTTTAGTTATTTGTTGTTGGTTAGTTTGTTTGCTGTTTGGTTAATTTATTTGTTATTTGTTTAGTTTATTTGTTGTTTGGTTTGTTTGCTGTTTGGTTAATTCATTTGTTATTTGTTTAGTTTATTGTTGTTTATTTAGTTTGTTTGCTGTTTGGTTAATTTATTTGTTATTTGTTTGTTGTTTGGTTAGTTTTGTTTATTGTTGATTTAGTTAGTTTGTTTAGTTCGTTGGTTAGTTTGTTTGTTCGTTGGATAGCGTTAGCAGGATAAATAAAAGTTATGAACAGATTTTTTAATGGAAATTTTTACCAGGTGTTTCTTAGCCCAACTTAGATGCCATTGAATTGATATCGCAATCACCAATCTCACAACAGTTACTCCTGCAGGTCACTCTGGTTGTGCTCGAGTCCAGACAAATCTCACTGTGGAAGTGTATCAAGTGGTGAGTAATGAGGGTTAGAAAGACTCCTTTATGAGGTCTTTGTTTGTTTGTTTTGTTTGCTTGTTTTTTTGGAATGTCTGTCTCTGTTTCTATATCTGTTTTTTGTTTTTTGTGTGTTTGTTTCTGGGTCTGGTTCTGGGTCTGACTCTTTCTCTGTCTCTGTTTATGGCTCTATTTTTGTTTATTTTCTGTCTCTGTTTCTGTTTCTGTCTGTCTCTATCTCTATGTCTGTCTCTGTCTCTAACTTTATCTCTCTTTCTCCCCCCCCCCAACCCAACCCCCACTCTTCTCTCTCTCTCTCTCTCTCTCTCTCTCTCTCTCTCTCTCTCTCTCTCTCTCTCTCTCTCTCTCTCTCTCTCTCTCTCTCTCTCCCTCCTTCCCTTTCTCCCTCCCTCCTTCCCTCCCTCCTCCCTCCCTTCCTCCCTCCCTCCCTTCTCCCTCCCTCCCTCCCTCCTTTCCTCCCACTCTCCTCCCTTAGTCCCTCCCTCCCTTCCTTCCTCCCTTCCTCCCTCCTCTCCTCTCTCTCACTTGCTCCTTCTTAGTAGACTATGTATGTTTATGTTCATGTCGCTAAGGGAAGTACACCAAGCAGGTTAATTGTTCATAATTTAAGGTACATCCTGTGGCTTCCTTGTTCTTGTTCATCCTGTGGCTTCCTTGTTCTTGTTCATCGTGTGGCTTCCTTGTTCTTGTTCATCCTGTGGCTTCCTTGTTCTTGTTCATCCTGTGGCTTCCTTGTTCTTGTTCATCCTGTGGCTTCCTTGTTCTTGTTCATCCTGTGGCTTCCTTGTTCTTGTTCATCCTGTGGCTTCCTTGTTCTTGTTCAT
>NW_020870183.1:609447-611947 GCF_003789085.1 Penaeus vannamei | reverse complement strand
GGGTTGGGAGGGTTAGGGTGTGAGGTTTTGGGGGGTTGGGGATTAGGGTGTGAGGTTTTGGGGGTTGGAGGGTTAGGGTGTGAGGTTTTGGGGGTTGGGGATTAGGTGTGAGGTTTGGGGGTTGGGAGGGGTTAGGGTGTGAGGTTTTGGGGGTTGGGGATTAGGGTGTGAGGTTTTGGGGGGTTGGGATTAGGGTGTGAGGTTTTGGGGGGTTGGGGATTAGGGTGTGAGGTTTTGGGGGGTTGGGAGGGTTAGGGTGTGAGGTTTTGGGGGTTGGGGATTAGGGTGTGAGGTTTTGGGGGGTTGGGAGGGTTAGGGTGTGAGGTTTTGGGGGTTGGGGATTAGGGTGTGAGGTTTTGGGGGGTTGGGAGGTTAGGGTGTGAGGTTTTGGGGGTTGGGGATTAGGGTGTGAGGTTTTGGGGGGTTGGGGATTAGGGTGTGAGGTTTTGGGGGGTTGGGGATTAGGGTGTGAGGTTTTGGGGGGTTGGGAGGGTTAGGGTGTGAGTTTTGGGGGGTTGGGAGGGTTAGGGTGTGAGGTTTTGGGGGTTGGGGATTAGGGTGTGAGGTTTTGGGGGGTTGGGAGGTTAGGGTGTGAGGTTTTGGGGGTTGGGGATTAGGGTGTGAGGTTTTGGGGGGTTGGGAGGGTTAGGGTGTGAGGTTTTGGGGGGTTGGGAGGGTTAGGGTGTGAGGTTTAGGGGTTGGGGTTAGGGTGTGGGTTTTTTTGGGGTTTGGGAGAGTTAGGGTGTGAGGTTTAGGGGTGGGGGGTTAGGGTGTGAGGTTTAGGTTTGAGATTCCAAGGATTTAGGTTTTCGATTTTAGGGGTGTAGGGTTTTGGAGTTTAAATATTGCTCTGCAGTTTTTCTTATACAAGTGTCTTTTCTGTAAATCAAAGATCATACACACATAAAAAAATAATAAAAATAAATAAATAAATAAAACTTTAACACCACCAAACCACTACCATGACCCTCCCCCCTCCCCTTCCCCTTTCCCCTTCCCCATCTCGCCCCAGCTCGCCCCCGACGGCCTGTACCGAGACGTGTGGCGTGACATGGTCGAGCCCAAGTACGCCTCTCTCGTGCGCTCCGACGACGAAGGAATCAGACGCGTGCTGGCGGGTCGTTACGTGCACCTCATGTACGGAAAGAAGTTCCAGTTCAAGTACGCCCACGACTGCGACCTCATGGTCCTCCCGACGAAGTACATGACCATTGCCACGACCTTCGCTGTGCGGAAGGGGTCGCCCTTGCGTCGGATCTTCACGTATCAGTAAGTTTTGTTGTTGTTGGTGTTGACGTTGTTGTTGTTGTAGGATGATGAAGAAAGGATGTTAATGGTGTTGTATGTTGTAGAGTGACGATGGGAGCTCATTAATGGTAGATTTTTTCATACCGTTTATAACCTCACAACCTTCCGTCCTTCCGTCCGTTGTCCTTGCAGTCTAACCGTCTGTCCTTTCCCCTTCTTTGTCCTTGCAGTCTAACCTTCCGTCCTTCTCCTTTGTCCTTGCAATTCCCCATCTTTGTCCTTGCAGCCTGATGCGTCTGCGTGACACGGGGATCTTCCAGCGGCACTGGCGGCGGTGGCGTCCTCGACCCAGCAGCTGCGACGCCCAGAAGAGCCTCCAAGCCTTCACCCTCAACAACCTCATGACCGCCTTCCTCGCCCTCATCGCCCTGGCCGTCCTCGCCCTCCTCACGCTGGCCCTCGAGCGCTTGGCCACTCGGTGCAGGGGGCTCCTTCGGGACGTGGACTTGGTGGCCACGGTCGAGACGAACACCAGCTGGACGAGGCTCCATAACCAGCTTCGAATACCCTGGATGTGTTCAAGGTCCAGACGACCTTCACGACGACCTTCATTAGGAAGGCGAGGAAGAAGGAGGGGAAGGAAGAGAAAGAGGAGGAGGAAGAGGCTAAGAGAGGAGGAAGAATGTGGAACGTAGAAGAAGGTAGGAAGAAGAGGCAGATGACGGCTCTAGAGATCGAGGAAGTGGGAGAAGAGACGAAAGAGACGAAGGAAATGGAGGAGGATGTGATAGAAGAAGTGATTGAGGGGAATGAGAAAGACGAGATGGCTGAGCTAGAGGAAGCTGGGCTGAGGAAAATCACGACCATAAGGCTGAACAGTGACGTGTCTGACAAATTCAAAATGCCTGACATTTTCTGATTCTGCAAACGTGGATTTCCTTTCCATTACCGCTTCGTGTCAACAAATCTTACTTGATCACCCTTTTCGATTATCATGGCGAACATAAGATACAACAATTATATCTCGCATTTCCATCATCATCAAAGCAACTTCATAAAATGGTACCTGAATATTGACAAATTAACAAATGATTTATACTGTGGTAAAGGTTTCTTCCTTTTCACTTGGCAAATCTCTCCTTTAAGTTTATCAAAGCTCATGTGTGTTAATATATATATAGATACATAGATAGATAGATAGATAGATATTGATAGACACACACACACAAACATACACACACACACACACAAA
>NW_020870183.1:605656-609347 GCF_003789085.1 Penaeus vannamei | reverse complement strand
ATATTTATTATTTTGATAATATGAATAGTGTTTTTTTTATTATTCATAGATTGATTAATATTAATATAATTTTGTTTATTCAGTATTTATTTAAAGCAAAATTGTTAAATCTCCATAAGCTTAAAATCTAAACACTTGTTTTAGGTATTTTTTATAATAAATGAAGAAAAAAACGCCATCAAAAAAAATAAGAATGAAGAATAAAAATACTGCACATAAACAAAATCTAAAATCAAATTGCCGCGAAGGATAAAAAATCACAATAAAATAGCCATTTGCTCGTTTACTCTCCACGAAGGAAATTCAAACCGTTCTCCCCTAATCCCTAGCCCCCCACCCTTATCGCAATTAGTGTTTGTAATTTCGTTAAAGATATTGCCCTGGCGCTGGTAAACACCCCCAATGGACTGAGTTGTTGTGTAAAGCAAGCACAATTTGCGGGCGACTTTGAGAAGTGGTTTTGAAAATTAAATTTGGGTAATGGTCCTGTTTTGTTTTTTTTTGTCGTTATTAGCACCGTGAAATTTCTAGCGGTATTTCAGTTTGCTTTTGATGTATTTGATGGAATGTGCTGTTGCGTGTGTGTGTGTTGGTGTGTGTGTGTTGTGTGTGTGTGTGGTGTGTGTGTGTGTGTGTGGTGTGTGTGTGTGGTGTGTGTGTGTGTGTGTGTGTGTGTGTGTCTGTCTGTTCTGTCTGTCTGTCTATCTATCTATCTATATTTGTCCATCTATATATATCCTCCAATTTGTATATTTATCTATCTCTCTGCCCTGGTATTTATGTATGTATGGGTATATATGTCTGTTTATGTATGTATGTATGTATACATGTCTCTCTATTTCCCATTTATCTTCCCATATCGCACTTATCCCCCCCAAAAAAAAAAAAAAAAAATATATGAATTCCAACCGACACCCCCTTTCCCCCTTTACGGACAGACAAAGCCAACCTGACGCTGACCTCCCAGAACGGCTACGGCGTCGGCGCCCTTTCCGATGACTCCGTCGTTCGAATCCTGGTGGAATGCGGAGCCGAAGTCAACTCCAGGGACATCTACGACCAGACGCCCCTCCACTTCGCCGCCATGAGAGGGAACGACCCGTCTGCCAGGGACCTCCTGACCTGCCCGCAGGTTGACATCGAGGTAGGAGGACCCGATGCGATGGGAATGGGGAGTACAGTCGATTATTTGGCGTGGATAGGTGTGTGTACTTTTGAGAGAGGGAGTGGGAGTGGGTGGGAGTGGGAGTGGGAGTGGGAGTGGGAGTGGGAGTGGGAGAGGGAGTGGGAAGAGGGAGAGGGAGAGGGAGAGGGAGAGGAGAGGGAGAGGGAGAGGGAGAGGAGAGGGAGAGGGAGAGAGGGAGAGGGAGAGGGAGAGGGAGAGGGAGAGGGAGAGGAGGGAGAGGGAGAGGAGAGGGAGAGAGAGGAGAGAGAGAGAGAGAGAGAGAGAGAGAGAGAGAGAGAGAGAGAGAGAGAGAGAGAGAGAGAGAAGTAAGAAGTAGAAGTAGAAGTAGAAGTAGAGGTAGAAGGTAGAGGTAGAGGTAGAGGTAGAGGTAGAGGTAAAGGTAGAGGTAGAGGGTAGAAGGGTAGAAGAAAAGTAGAGGTAGAGGTAGAGGTAGAGAGACAGACAGACAGACAGACAGACAGAGAAGGAAAGAGGGGAGTGGTAGGGTGTGAAGTGTTTGCATATGGCGCGAATGAGGGAAGTATTGACTGATGAAATTGTGGAAGTTTTGTTTGTTGAGAAGGAAGGCTTGATAGCTAATGAACATGAGGGAGGTGCTTACAATTAATGAGACTTAGTTAAAAGATACATATTTTGAACAAACTTGAGTAGTATAGACATGGACACTTGATTTATAATACTTTTTTCCACAATGATGAAGCTTTAACATGTATCCTTACTGCCGGTTTGTTGGAATTGCGCGAGGCCCGACCCAAAGAATATTCGTATACTTGAGATGCATGAAAAAATGAAATAAATACATTTTTATCAGTCTAAACATGCATATCAACCTGTCAAATAGATAGTTAAATGTATATCTATCATATATATAGACAGATATGCCTTTATTTCTCTATGAAAATTCATTGCGTCGGGCCTGGCACAATTCTAACAAACCGGCTGTTTTTCACAATGTATTTATTGAATGACACATCCGTCTCACAGATTTTCGACAAATTAACCACACTTTGATTCCCTCCTCCCGAATTCCAGGCTAAAGACAAGCAGATGATGACTCCTCTGTTTGTCGCCTGTTCTTACGGGTACGTGGACATCGCCCGCCGTCTGGTGGATGCAGGAGCCGTTCTGTTGGCCAAGGACGAGACGCTGCAGACGCCGCTTCACCGGGCTGCCATGGAGGGCCACTTGGTACGTCCGCGATTCGTTTTTTTTTTTTTTTTTTTTTTTTTTTTTTTTTTTTTTTTTTTCCTTTTTTTTTTTTTTTCTTCTTCGGTGAATGTGGTTTTATTTTACATGAAAACTATGCCACTTGACACGTTCACGATTCGTTTTTTTTTCTTCTTTTTTTTGAATCATTTTTTATTATTTTTAAATTTTGTTCTTCGGTGAATGTGGTTTTTATTTTATATGAAAACTGCACTTGGTACGTCCACGATTCGCTTTTTGTTTCTTTGAATTCGATTTTTTTTCTTTTTTGAAATTTTTGTTCTTCGGTGAATGTGGTCTTATTTTTATATGAAAACTATGCCATTTAGTACGTCCACGATTCGCTTTTTGTTTTCTTTGAATTCGATTGTTTTAATCTTCCGTGAATGTGGTCTTATTTTATATGAAAACTAAGCTTTTTAAATATACTTATATTTATTCCGTCCCTCTCCCCCCCCCCCTCTTCTGCCATATATACCAGCCTCCCTTTTTCGAGAACGGGATACCCGTTATAACGAACTTTTCAAGCACCGAAGCAGGATCTCACCCCCCCCCCGTCCACGGTTTCAAAGGGCGATGACCCCGACTTATCCAAATATTCTTGATATTCACAGCATATGTGACCCCGACTTCATCAAATATTCTTGATAATTCACAAGAAAATTGTGACCCCCGACTTATTCAAATATTTTATAATTCACAGCAAATTGACCCCGACTTATCCAAATATTCATAATTCATATCTTTCATCAAAATATTCTTGACACAATGAAAATTGTGACCCCGACTTATTCAAATATTCTTGATTGACCCGTTATTCAAATTGATAGTTCACAGAGCATAATTGTGAGCCGACTTATAATCAAATATTCTTGATAATTCAGCATATTGTGACCTCAATTTATCAAATATTCTTGATAGTTCAGACCTCAATTTATCCAAATATTCTTGATATTCAAGCAATGTTGACACAACTTATCAAATATTCTGATAGTTCACAGCATATTGTGACCCGACTTATACAAATATTCTCTGATAATTCACAGCATAATTGTGACCCCGACTTCATCAAATATTCTTGATAATTCACAGGAAATCGTGGACTCTGACATACAATATTCTTTATAAATTCACAGGAATTGTGACCTCGACTTGATATTCTTGATAGTCTAAAGACTATTCAAAATTCTTGATAATTCACAAGAAATTGTGACCCGATTTCAAATATTCTTGATAATTCACAAGAAATTGTGACCTCCGACTTCATTTAAAGAATTCTTTGATAATTCACGCATATTG
>NW_020870183.1:598156-600656 GCF_003789085.1 Penaeus vannamei | reverse complement strand
TACATTTGAATCTCACATGGCTTGGTAAAATGTACATGGAAATTTACTCTGTTTATGGTATTGTGTTTATTGGTACTCATGGTAACGCATCATGTTTCTCTCTTATGATGTATGTGAGATGTGGATTTACGTAAGGTCATGATTTTTTTGGTTTGGCTGTAAGCATAAGAAATACTCGTTTCAAATATTATTTTCATCTATAATTATTTTTATTAAGACTATACATTTCTCGGGCAAACTATTTTTATCTGCATGCACTTATCTCTTAGAATATATCTCTTTTTAGAATATACCTCTTGATATACTCAGTATAATGAAAAATATAGTATAAGTGTAAAGCTGACTCGTTTTTTTTTTTATGTGCATATTTCTCCAACCTAGCTTCCTTCGGAAATTTATCACAGCAAAAGACAGGTAACATGGTAACTTGCCGCATCCGATTACAGGATTAATGTATACTTATGTCTTTGTTTGAACGTCTTCTTGTGCAATTGTTGTAAGTGGAAAGTTTTAAAGTGTGAATATATGAAAATGAGCTGTCTCTAGCTACGTTGCCCATTGTTTGATATATTCGTACTTTGGAATTTTGTCTTAAGCCTTAAGAGCTGGTGTTACTCGAAACTGGTGACTTTGGGTCCATCTATAAAATGCATTTGTTAGGTTAACAGGTAGTGAAAAAAACGAATGAAATTAGAGACTTTTTTCACCTATTTTTTCCCCATACCTGTTTCATTTTCAGAAAGTCACTTAACATATGACACTGAAGATGCATTTTTAATCTTTTACTTATAACTGATATAGATCTACACATTAGTTGGATCCTAGCCTTTCCCTCTATAGAGAATGTATTCCTCTTTCTCTAATACATTTTATGTACTTTATGGATGAATTCAAGTATTTCTTTTTCCTTGTTAGTAAGTGATTTACAACTTTTCTTCATCGTTTGTGGATGTCGAATTCCCAATACTTAACTGTCCCATTTTATGTTTTTTCTGTCCTTCTAGGCATGAATCTGTCCTTCAAATTGTTTGTAATGTAGAACTTGTGCCTTGCTAAGTATCGTCAAACAAAATTCCATTTGTTTTTAATGTATCTTTTCTAAGAAAACACTTTTTGCTGAGTATATTTTGACATATTCACAGTTTCTGAAATTTGCTTTATATATTTGCCAATTATGTTCAGTTCCTATTTTACACAGTTATGCTTAAATGATTTATTAATGGTCCCTGCACATTCTAATTTTCTAATCCAAATCCTGCTTCATTCATCCCTCCCTGAAAGAAAAAAAAATAGAGAAACTAACACCAAAAGCCATCAGATTATTACAGAAAAAAATTAATTGAATCTCCTTTTTCTTCTCTGTGTACAAATACGTCATAAAGATCTACAGTAACATATCCTATTTCCAGGGATTCCTTCACTCCTCTCTTAGTAGCTGCCTGCTGTGGTCACGCCAAGGCTATCAGCACGTTGCTCGAACACGGTGCTGATGTGTCCGCCCTTGACAAAGATGACAGGACGGCTATATTTTGGTGTGCCGATCAAGGCTTTGAGGAAGCTCTTAAGGTGTGATTTTTTCTTTGATTTGATTTATATTTTGATCTTGGTTTATACATATGTTTATATAGAGTATATAAATAAATTTAATCAGCATTTATTCCAAATGATTACAGGTTTTACTGCCTGCAGCTGAAAGTGAAGACCTCATAGATGTTAGTGACAGGTTTGATGATTCTCCGCTACACAAGGCAGCTAAATCGGGCCATGTTGCTATAATTAGGATGCTCATTGATGCTGGTTCTCAGATTGATAATAAGAATGAGGATGGGGAGACAGCACTTCATGTGGCAGCTGAGAATGGCCAAACCAAGTACGTGCATTGTAGTGAATGTGTGTGTGTGTGTGCATGTGTATGAATGAGTAGGTGTCAGTGTTACATGCATTTATTTATGTGTTTGTATTTATCCTTACATACATAACCATACAAGTTAGTTTGGAAAAAAAAAAAATGGACAAAAACATTTGATAAAAAGAAAGACTTCAAATTCCTTGAACTGAAAATACAATACCCAGTCCACGGTATGTCTGTATGACAAAGCCCACCAACATCTGTTCTAACCAAAATGTTAAAATCCTCAGGGTAGTCCGAGAACTCGTACGGCGACATAAACTCCTTATACCTGATGAAAATGAGGAGTCCAACACAGCACTTCATTTAGCATGTCTTGAAGGTCATCCTGAAGTCGTAAAGGTGCTGTTAGAGCACGGTGCAGAGGTTGAGGCAAGAAACACATCGCTCTGGACGCCTCTTGATTGTGCATCTGCCAAGGGACATGTTTACTGCGTCCACTTGCTGTTGGACTATGATGCACCGCTGGATCCCTTAGATAAGGTATGTAGCATTTTATTCAAGTTTGAGTTCTCAAGAAAACTTGAGTGTGAGAAAAAATATAGGTGATGTTTGTACTTGCACAGTTCAGCCTGTAATAGTTCCCAGAAT
>NW_020870183.1:580656-593156 GCF_003789085.1 Penaeus vannamei | reverse complement strand
ATTCTGTTGATTCTCATTTACCTTGATGAATGATATAATTATTATCATTTTGTCTTTTATTTCGGCTAATCAGAAGAATTCTTGGTGTATTTGTAAATGTCTTTCTTGCAGGTATTAAAAGATCAGAAATCCTTTGCCTCACCCGGAGATTCACTTATCAAGACTACGGTTATGATGATTGGAGAATTTGAATTTGATAGCATTTTCCACGACAATGAACTTGAGGTGAGCTAATGGAAAGAATAGGGGAATTAACATAATTATTTCTTTTTAATTGAATAATGATTCTGATGCTGATACTGAATGCTGTGCTTATACTTCATGTTACTTATGTGCCCTGGTATATAATTGTCCAGAGAATATATGTTTTTTATTTATCTTCAGGTAAAAAGTTTTTAAAGCTGAAATCAAGGGAATGGTAATACATAGAAATTTGTATTATGTTCTTTTGTTACTAAGAGGAGGTAACAACCTATGATACTACCTTGATTAAGAAGAAATTTACTTTAACTTCCTTTAAAAACATTGGTATCGAATGACAGCTTTGCATAGCCATTATATGTTATTTTATTTTTCTCGAACAGTATCCAGAAATCACATACATCCTATTTGTGTGTTTGCTCATCCTGCTGTCAATTATCATCATGAATCTCTTGGTTGGTCTTGCTGTCGATGATATTAAGGCTGTACAAGATCAAGCTATTCTGAAAAGACTTGCTATGCAGACTCAGGTAAGTTCATTTATGTGGTTTTGTTTATTATGATTGAGGAATTGAAAATGAGATGGGTTTTTATATGTACTTAAGTTTTAAGAATTCTGATTTTTGCTATTATGAAATTCTATCACTTTTACTAAAAGGAAAAAGCTGTAACTCTTAACTAAGTGAATATAGATATCTATAAGTGATTGTGAATTAGATAGTCATTTAAATTTTTCATTTAATATTGACCTTTTTATTAATGACTCAGTTTTGTGAAGGAAAATGTGATAATTTATTTTTATCAGAATTTAAGGGATCACTGAGAAATCAGGAATTCAGAGTTGTATTCCATAATCTTTGATTATGGAAAAAAAATGAAGATAATTTAATTAATGATAATAGCTATGATACCTGAAGACTGACAGTGATAGTGAAAGCAAGGATTAGATTGATGATAATAATGATGATAATAAAGATGATAATGATAACATTGATGGTAATAATGATAATAAGACTGATATCAATAGTAATATTAGTAGTGAAAATAATAATAATAATGGTAATGATAATAATAACATTAAAAATGATAATGATGATGATGATGATAATAAGAATGATAGTGATGATAATAATACTAATGATAATATTAAGGTGAATGCTCCCTGTTGTGCAATATCTTGGAAAGCCCTCGTTATAATCGTACTGGCCCTCTCTTCCCATTGTTGGTATGATTTCACCTTGTTCAGCATGAATTTTCTACATATTAGGATATCAACCCTACTTTACCTTTGGTAGATTATGATAACAATTAGTATCTGTCTAAAAAATTCATAACTTTATTAGAAAAAATCAAAAGAAAATCATATCCTCAACAGCTGGTATTTGATGTAGAAGTCCTGATCCCAGAGGCTCTTAGGCGGATGTACATCGTTGCGAAAAAGCATGTCCACCCGAACGCCCGACATGGAGTTTGTTCACGGATGTTTGGCGACTTCCAGATCATTAATAGCTTTGAGTTTATAGAAGGAGAGCAGGTTAGTGTTGTTTTATTAGTTATTACTTTACTTTAAAAGATATGAATAGAGGAAGTTTGATTTTTTTTTGTTTTCTTTTTTATAGTGGTTATTAAACTTTTGTATATTATTGCTTTTTTTTGTGATTTTGAGTTTGGTATTTAGTGTTTGGGTTATGATTTTACACTGTAAGTATTGCTAGATTTTGAATGTCTTCCATTGTCACTTACTCTCAATTATATGATGATTTATAAATGAAAGATGTAGATGTGTGTGTGTAGTGTGCATATTTGTTATGTGTTTGTACGTTGTGTTGTGTTAGTGTGTATGTTGTGTTGTGTTACCTTGGGTATTATAGAGTTTTATGTGTTATATTGTGTGTATATGTGTGTATATATGTGTGTGTGTGCGTGTGCATGTGTGTGTGTGTGTGTGTGTGTGTGTGTGTGTGTGTGTGTGTGTGTGTGTGTGTGTGTGTGTGTGTGTGTGTGTGTGTGTGTGTGTGTGTGTGTGTGTGTGTGTGTGTGAGAGAGAGAGAGAGAGAGAGAGAGAGAGAGAGAGAGAGAGAGAGAGAGAGAGAGAGAGAGAGAGAGAGAGAGAGAGAAGAGAGAGAGAGAGATGTGTGCAAGTATGTGTGTGTGTGTGTGTGTGTGTGTGTGTGTGTGTGTGTGTGTGTGTGTGTGTGTGTGTGTGTGTGTGTGTGTGTGTGTGTGTGTGTGTGTGTGTGTGTGTGTGTTTGTGTATGTGTATGTGTATGTTTGGGTGTGTGAAAGAGAGAGAAAGCAGTTATGCTTTGATTATTAATTCATTTTTTATTGGTTTAGAGCATGCATTGATTTACACATTAAACCAACAGCTTCAATTCACCTTATCTCGGCTCCAAATTAACATCAGAGCAGCAAGCTACATGAAAGACAATGGTTTCTGAAGATTTTAGACTTGCACATTTTCAACCATCCTTATATATGCACTTTCAGTGATTATTGTAGGATAATTTACTTTTCATTAGTTTAAAGTCATGGAAAGCACAGATAATGAAATTGATAATCTTTTAAGGATGTTCTCATGTTGATTGAAAACAATGTCTTTCTGAGTTATGCTTATTTCTGCTTCTTAAATTCCAAAGAATTTATTTAGAATTTATATTTCCTGATTTATTTGAGAAGGTTTATTCACTTCCTCTGGAATCTGCACTGCAATTCACATTTGATTTAAAATTTAAATGCTTAATTTAGTCTTCATTTAGATACTTTAGCATTAGAATTACAATCAGGCTCATTTATTCGTAAGTTTTGATAATTCCAAACCGAAGTGAGTGTACATATGCTGTAAATATTTTTTTGTTTGTGCCTGGAAGTACAACTTCAAACTGAGGCACGCTGCGAAGGCCCATGTGGTGAGTGGGAATTAGAATGTTGTAGTTGGAGTGTCTTTTGGCTAACTTGTCTGGCTGTTTTGGCCTGGCGGAGAATTCGTGGCCTCTTGACGCTGAAGCCAACAGACAGACTGTGATTTTGTTTTCTTCTACCCTGGCTGGCTGATTGCTTTGTGTTTTTTTAGAATGGTGTGATCTTGGATGTAATTTCTCTTGTTATAAGAACAGTTTTGAACAGGAATAGTGTCCGTCCTGCTAACTTTTTTCATTAGGGGCAAGCTGTTGATTTTGGATTTATGGCATTCCAAATAGACAGCATGTGGCAAATTTTGACAAAAAATTACCCTACCAAGATGTGCTTTTGTAGATTGCAATCTAGAAAACATATTACATTTCTTCACACGTTTAAGATTTTCATAGTAAATACATGATAGAATAACATGAAAGTAAAGAAAGTATCACAAAAAAATAATCTGTCAGGATTAAAGAGGCCTCCTTATCTGATGTAAGCAAGCTGTCTTGGTAGGACTTGCTCACCAAAATTAGCCAGCATTATTGCCGTCATTTTTGTAAGAAGTGGAGTCCTATTGTCTCCTTCATACATCAGCTTGCAAGCAGCTTTGAAGTTTGTGAGACTTGATTTGCTGTGTATGACTTCTGTTTTTGTTGTGTTGTCTAAGAAGTATGATATAAATCTAGACTAATAATAAAATACTGAGAATGCCTTTTTCCTAATAAAATATGTTGCTATAGTTTGTCCTAGCTTTATGATTCATTTCCATAACCTGCTTAAATACATATGGAATTTGATTACTTATATAATTGCGAGTATGAGAACAAGAGTAAACGGGAGATAAAGCAAGGCAGAGAGAGCAAGGGAGAGGGAGCAAGGGAGAGTGAGAGACAGTGAGAAAGAGGGAGTAAGTGAGTGGGAGAGAGAGCAGGATAGAGAGAGGGAAAACAACGGAGAGACAGGGAGAGAGAGCTAGGGAGAAAGAGATAGAGAGAGCTGGGGAGAGGGTAAGAGGAGAGGGAAAATGAGGAAAGGGAGAGAGAGGGGGGGGCTAGTAAGATAGGGAGAGAAAGTCAGCAGGGGATAGGGAGAGAAATTCAGCAGGGGATAGGGAGAGAAAGAGAGTAGGGGATAGAGAGAGAGGGAAAGAGAGTTGTGGATAGGGAGAGAGGGAGAGCAGGGGAGAGCTAGAGGAAGAGCGAGAAAGAGGGAGGAGATTGAGAGAGAGAGAGGGAGCTTGAGAGAGAGATAGAGGGAGATTGAGAGAGAGAGAGAGAGATTGAAATTGAGGAAGAGAGAGCAGGAAAGAGAGGGAGGGAGAGAGAAAGAGAGACAGACAGACAGAGACAGAAAGAGAAAGACAGAGATAGAGACAGAAACAGAGAGAGAGAGAGAGGTAGGAGTAAAGAATGAAGAAAAAGAATAAGAGATAGACATCTTTATATTTGATATGGTAAGTATGTGAGTGATCTTTTTATGCTTAGGGTTTCATGGACTGAAATCAGTGGAAGTGATAGTCACATGAGTTTATCTGATACTACAAGATTTGTCTTTGTTTTCCTGTGTGATTTTACTTCTAGATGTTCGCAAAGTGATTGTATGCTTTGCAATATTGTACAGTAATCATTTACAGGTTTGAATTTCCCAAAACACCATATGAAACACATATTACCATTAGAAATGTCATTTCAGTAAATGATAGATAGGACATTTATTGGCATTTATTTATGGCACAAGAGCTGACGGTGTTTCTCATACTAGCAACACTGAATGATGAATTTAGAAGTGAACAGGAATGGCTAAATCATCAGGGTGACATGCTTTCAATTAAATCTCAATGTTCATGGAACATAGGAAGATGAATTATATAAATTATTATGATCATCATAGTATTAATAATGGCAAGGATAATAATGATAATAATTATGATGATGATAATAATGATTATGATCATCATAGTAAATAATAATGATAATATGAATAATTAATATGATGATGTTAATCATGAATTGAGTGACAATAATGATAATTATGATGTGTTAATGATATTAACAATAATGGTTAATTATGATGATGTTAATCATGATATTAGTGACAATAATGATTAATCATAAATAATGATTAATGAGTAAATACAGATTTAATAATGATGATGATCAATAATAGTAATAGATAATAGAATGATGATACGATAATAATGAATAATGAGTGATGATAATAATATAATATATTATACATATATATAATAATAATATATAATGAATAATAGACTGATGATAAGATGGAGACTGAAAATAATAATAATAATGATGTATGGATGAGTAAGTGAAAGGATGACCACGTTGATGATGGCAATGGATGATGACAGTTGTGATAGTGGGATGGGAGTGATGAGGATGAGGTGATGGGATGGATGTAATGAATAATTAATAAATTTGTTCTTTGAGTGAAAAACTTATGTATGATAATGTCATATGATTATTTTAAGCGATGACCGTTATAAAGTGTTTTGTGAGTTCACATCACTGACAAAAGACATATACATGACTTTCAATCTCTTCTGTGGTCTCTCTCCCCAGGTGAGGAGACAGAGGGAGTAGACTGAGGGCCCCTGAAACTCCATACTCGCTCTTCCCAACTCCGCTTCTCCCTCTTGCGGTTTCTCGCCTCTCTTCCGACTCTCTCTCCCCCTGAGGCAATCTTACCCTCTTCTAATCTATGCGCTTCTCTCTTCCCCCTTTCTCTGTTCTTCTCTCTCTCCTCTTAAAACCCCTGCATCTTCGACGATGATCTCTCTCTCGCACCTTCGAGACCTCACTGAGGTGCATCCTCTCGTTACATGTCACCCCATCATTACGAAATGAAGAGACTGACTGAAGCCGATGAGCCTGATCCGAGGAGCCCGCGATGGAATACACGAAGTCATTACGGATGCTCCCTTTTTGCGATCATTTAAGGATCAATTCCCCTTCATTCTCGTTGTACGTTTTTCGTCTGTGCGCTTTCTTATATCCATTTCCTGCTCTCTCTTTTTGGCTGTTTGTTTTTTTATTTCCGTTCTTTAGCTGTCCTCTGGCTCAGCTGATTAACTTAGATATCTTCCAGTTGCTCCATCCCCTATTATTTTTCTCTTAATCAGTGGAGTACATTGTGTCCTTATATCTTAAATTTTTTTTATGGTCTGCTTCTTACTATCCCGGCTAATTTTTCCCTCGGCCATTTGTTTTCTATCTCTTCTTGTCTTCCTTCTCAGGCATATATACACTTCACGCTCTCTCTCATACTATATATCTCCACATACTTTCCCCCCGCTTCCCTTCTGCCTTCCCTCTCTTCTCTCTCTCCTCTCCTCTCTCTCTCTCTCTCTCCTCTCTCTACTCTCTCTCTCTCTCTCTCTCTCTCATGCTCTTCTTCTTTACGGTCTTCTCTCTCTTCTTAAACTTTTCGTTCTCTTCTCTCTCCCCTCTTCGTCTCTTCGTTCTCTCCTAAAAACTTTTTCATTGATCTCTCCCCTTCTTCTTGGCGTGAACTGCTTCTGACCCTCGCCTTCTCTTCTTCTCTTCCTCTGACCTCTTCCCCTTCTCTGTCTCTTCTTTGCTCTCTTACTCGTCGTCTCTCTCGTGGTTCTGTTCCTCGCGTCTCGTTCGTCGTCGTCTCGCTCCTCTCTCTTCTTTCTCTCATTCGTCTTCTGCTCTCTCTTCTCTTCTCTCTCTCTCTCTTCCGCTCCCTCTTCCTCCTCTCCTCCTTCCTCCTCTCCCCATTCTCCCTCTCTCTCTCTCTTCCCCTCTCTCTTCTGCCTCTTCTTCCCCCCTCTGTCGTCTTCGTTTTTCTGTTCCCCCTCTCTCTTTTCTGTCGTCTCTGTTGTGGCTTTTTTCGTCGTGTCCTCTCTCTCCGTGTTTGTTCTCTGACTTCTTCTCTCTCCATCCTTATTTTCTTTCTTCCTCTCTCTTCATTCCGTCATTTCTCTCTTCTACTCTCGTCTCCTCGTCGTGCTCTTCTTCTCCTCTGTCTGGCCTCGTTGTGTGCATTCTGGCAATGCGGTCAGCTCATCTTTTACTCTCCGCATCTCTCTCCTTCTTACTCTACTCGCCTCCTCTCTTCGCCTCTCTCTCTCTCTCTTCCGTTCCTACTCTCTCTTCGTCTCTCTCTGCTCTCTCCGAATTATCTCTCTCGTCATGTAGGCACTAGCTCTGGTCGTCCAGCATCCGTGTGGCTCGAAAATGAATCCATGCCTACTGCTGCCTTTAAACCTGCGGTTTCATCGGTAGATGCTGTCTTCTCTCTCTTTCTCTCGTTGCGTCATGCTACTACTACTCCTCCAAAGCCTCTGTGGCGCTCTTCCTCACCCTGTCTTCTCTCTCTCCCCTCTCTCTCTTCACCCCTCTCTCTTTCCCCCCTGCTCTCTCTCTTCCCCCTCTCTCTCTCCCCTCTCTCTCATCTCCCTCTCTCCTTCTCCCTCTCCCACTCCCGCTCACTGTCAATTACCCTCTTCCTCCCTCCCTCTTCCTCTCCCACTCCCTCTCACTATCAGTTATCCTCTTCCTCCCTCCCTCTCCCTCTCCCTCCTACTTTTTTTAATTTCCAAAAATTCCCCAGAGATTATTCTACAATGCATCACTAATGATTACTGTACAATACTTTATATTGCACTTTATTAATTTTATCAAAACTTTATTATCAAATAAAATAAAAAAAAAAAAGATTGAATGTACATATGGTAGGTCCAATGTGTGTGATGTTGTGATATGATTATCTTTATATTTCTGGTTGGTGTGCGAGGAGGAAGTGGTAATGTGGCTCAGACTTCTTGAGAATATATATATTATATTTGATATGACAGCATTTCTTATCATTGTGGCTCTCATTGATGAACATTATTGCATTAAAGATTATTCTGTTTTCTTGTTTCGATCATTTCATTGATGAAAGTGTTATTAGGTTACAAAAGATAATTGTTTCTATTTACTTTTTGAAAATTATAATTGGATAGTAAAATATATTCAGTTCTAAAGCTAAGCAGTCTACATCATACCAAAAAATTCAGAACATTATGACTTGTATGACTGAATGAAAAGTCAAAGATGAAATAAAAAACACAAGTACATACCTACTTAATTGAACCATGATAAGAAATTTAAAATTCATACCTTCCCTCCAGATGAACGAACACGAGATCATGCGTCGTGACCTGACACAGATGATGAATGATGTGCGAGAGCTCAAGTCGCAGAACCAACGCCTCCACACCCTCCTTGTGGCACTACTCCACTTCCGTGATCGTGACGACCAAGAAGAAGCTCCCGTGCAGCCTGATATTGCAAAATATTTGTGGTAGAGAAGTTGATTATGAAGTGTAAAGTGGTTGCTTGAGAAACTGAGCAATTGATAGATTTTATTGTTTTTCTAGATTTTATCATAGTTTAGATTGATTTCATATTGAATTGATTTTCTATTAAGTATGTGTTGAAGTTTATTTTTTTCTTATGAGAATTGATATATCAATATATGAGTGTTTTCTGTTGATGTTGAATTTTCATTTGTATTGTGGACAAACGGATCATTATCTTCAGTAGTTCAGTAGTATCGAATATGATTGCATCTACAATATTATCAAAATTAAACCTGAACAACGATAGAAACTAAATGACTTTAATGTTATGTATAGATAATATGGCAGCATTAAGTTATTTGCAATGATAAAGCTTAAGGGCTGGTCTTTGTAAATGCCTCAATTTATTTCATCAGTCTGTACTTAATAATCAATGCAAATCATCTTTAGTTGAAGACAATGCCTTATAATTTACTTGTGTTTATAAGTAGATGTCTGCATCTATATTTTAGATTTAGATCTTTTCGTGTATTCTAAAAAGGTTCTATTTATAGAAAATTAGGTTTGACTCAAATAAAAGATTATTTGAGAAATTGATGTTGAGTGTTATCTTTGATAAATTTACAGATTTTTTGTTAATCTTTGTGTTGCACTTAGTTAAATTGATGTTGTTATCTTTTAGGACCTTGAAAATGCTCTTGTTTGTTGATGGATATTTTATGATGTGAATATTTGAAGTTCACTCTCATTTTGATTGACGCATTAATTAGAAATGTGAATGTGAATGTTACTGGTGTTTAGCATAATAGTAAATTTTTAGTTCGTCTTGGGAGGTCAGATGTACTTATGTACATTAGTGCTCTGTGCCTAGGCAGTTGTATGGCTCATTATTTGTCTTAATGTGGAAACATGTCATCCATTGCCAGTAGATTACACTGAGCAAACCCGCTAATTTTACCATAGAAGATGATTAGATATACTGGTATTAAGTACAAAAGATGTACAGTAGTTCATGTATTATTATGCAAAAGATTTTGAGAGAGAGAAAAAACTTTTTTTCAGGTCCAGATTTTGCTGTAAAAAGACTACTTTTAAATGGTAATGTCTGACAGATGATTAGAATGGGAAAAGGGATTAAGTAATTACTGCTGCCAGCCAAGTCTTACTAACCGCATCCATCAGTTAGTACAATAAACACATAGATATGGGTTGATATCCGTCCATAGTAACAGTTTACTTTTGTGGATGAAGACTGTAGTGACCCCCAACCTCCTTAAACCTTTGACTGTAATGAAGGCAGAATTGTTAAACTAGGAATTATTTCTTGAATGAAAAAGAAAAAAGGGGAAAAAGCAATAAAAGTAAGATTGCATAAATGGTAATAGAGACCAACAAGAAAGAGGAAGATTTAGGAGATAGAGAAAAAATATTGAAGAAAGAATATGTAGTGGAGGAAGACCTTGTTTACTATTTACAAAATTTATTTGCGTAAATGCAGACAATGATTCTTATTTATTCATTTCTCTAATACATCTCAGGCCATCATTTATCATATGAAAATTCAGTTATGTAGATAATTACCCATTATTTTCAGAATGGGTATTAATGATAGATGTATCTGCAATTTAGAAAGTAGGCTTTGGAATGAGTAAAATCAGGAAAATCTGTTTGGCATATGTACAGTTCCTCTCACTTCTAAGATTACCACTTGGCATTGCCAAAGTCTGAACTGCCAGTTTTGACTTTTGTATCTCAAACAAATGCCAATAAGTGTAGGGGCCAAGTGTTTGGAAACTGGTGGTGAAGTTCAAAGTGGAGGGGACTGTACAACCGCACAGAAAACTAATGTTAAGAGGGGTGTCAAAACATTCAATAATGAACGGAACCTTATGATACAAGAATGTTGGCATTTTGGTTTTCAAATTTGTTTCGTTCAGATACATGTCTCGAATAGTCGTTCCGGAATTCATATGGATTCTTTGTAAGAAGATGATTTTATTCCTGTAAGGAATGGAATATGCCTTGCAATATTCACATAAGCCATACATACCCAAAAGTATTTGGAAATTCAAGAATACCAACAGTTTTGTAATGTTAACAACTATATTTTAAAAAGTATCATTGCTTGTGTCAGAATGTTTAGCATGATTTTTTAAAGATATTTTTCTGTGTAGCTGTTATGTAATGTAAGTTGCTTAGGATATATTCATTAAATATCAAACACTTGGACCTAGGTGTTATATTACAGTAGTGGTTGAAGGGATTAGAAAGAACACAGTAAAAAAGCTTTGAAACGTTCATTGCAGAATAAGATGGAATGTTTTGTAATATTAAATTCTTTACAATGCTAATAGGTATGCTACATGGATTAGTTTTTATTGCTGATATTTGTTTTGTATTTGTATGTTGGTTTTTATGATGGTATGTTGGCATTTCTCTGGAATTTGATATTTCATTTTCATTATTTTTCATGCATTTTCATTGTGATATCATGTAATATGTATGCATGGAAATTATTTTGAATGGTTGTAAATTTAGATACTGTATTTGACAATTAAAATTATCAGCTTTAGTTCTATTTCATATAGTGCTGCTGTAATAACATTATCATTGATATAAGCAGCAAAATTTTAAGAGAAAACACAATCGTTAATTTACTTACATTTTATAGAAATCAGGTTATTTGTGATGTAATTTCTTAGACAATGTAAAAAGTATCAAGCCTCTTTAACTTAAACTGAATATTAAACAGAATCTTCCTAGATAATGGAGCATATTAAGGTGTACTTAATTCATACAATGCAAGGGATATTTCACAGAACAGCTATCTTATGCCAAATTAAGATAAAGGTGATGCTGTAAGTAAAGATTAGTGAATGTTTGCAGATACATTGATAATATGTGCATGTACTTAATTGTAATTCCAACTGTGACTTTACATGTGCCCATAATGACTTTGTCTATGCCTTTATACTGCTCTGAAGAGTGACTAACTTTGGTGCTTCTTTAAATGACAGATTTTTCAAAGTCATTCTGGATAAACATCAAAACATTGGTGCAAAGAATACTATGCAGGCTTTGTTATACTCATTGCCTCCATGTTGAATATGTAATATATAAACAAACTTTTGAATATTGTGTGCATCATCTGAATATAAGCTGATAGGTTTCCAGAAATATTCTTGAGGAATTCAGTGCCTCTCCTTTGTATGTAGGAAAATGTGTAGACTTCTTTAGATGACATTTTTGCCTTACTGATGTATTTTAGCAGTGGGCCCACACTCTCAGGAGGAAAGGAACTGGGACTTCATAATTCAGGTGAATTTGTTAGTAAATGTGTAAAACAACTCTGACTTCAACTTTGTCTACACTGGCAGCAGGCTGGTGTGAGTTGGCTGAAGCAAGTGCAGATGTGTTTGCACTGGTGGGTAGCAGTAAAAACAGACCAATGTGAGTTAATGACTCAGTTTTCTCACTAGAACTTTGCAGTTTAAATGTTTACTCAATGACAACATGAAATAAATGGTGAAGATAAAATTTATTCCATTTATTAATTAAAAATGTATATATACAGGGTCATAAAAAAACAGCTACCACTTGCTTCCACCTGCTTGTACTTGCTTGCAGCCAGTTTAGATGTAGTTCTAGTTAGTTAAGTCTAGTAAATGTAACTGTAGTTAGTATAACTGTTTATTAAGACTGGGGCATAATTTGAAAGCACAAGTAGTCATAGTAAGGCTATGAGTGATGACGAATGAACAATTTCATCATGTACGTGTCTTATTTTAATGCATGAAGGTCATTTGTGGCCCAAGACTAGAAACATTTTTTCTCATCATATAGCATTGACACATGTATTTGTGGAGCATTTAATCATTGTATCATCACAGATTATTTTTAAGATTTAGTCGTATTGCTATGTCTGTAGTATCTTTTACTCAATTAACTTGCATCATTAGATGTACTTGTCTGTTGTTGTGATGGAATTGTATCAATTCATAGTAAATTGTGTTTCTATATTAGGTATACTGCTTATGACATCATTGTATTTATCCATTGTAGGAAGAAA
>NW_020870183.1:555656-575656 GCF_003789085.1 Penaeus vannamei | reverse complement strand
TATAAATTCAAAATATAATTACTGTACGCTTATAAATACATAATCTTACAAATAGACTTAGTATTACGATTTTTTTATTGCTCTGACGCTAAATAACAGACATATTAGCTTGTAAATGTCCCGGGATTTTTTTTTTACACCACATCATGGAACCATCCCTCCTTCCCGGATATATTGTATATGAGTGTGTGGATTTTTTCTCCTTTTTGATACTCATCCAGAGAAAAAAAATAGTATTGTAGGCTAGTGATTTTTACGTGCTTCCGTGGTTGATCTCTTCCTCTCTCTCTCATACACATACATACACACACCACACATACACACGCATATATGTACACACCACACACACACGCACATACATAAACGCAACACAAACAAATATATATACGTATATATATATATATTATATATATATATATATGGTGTGTGTGTGTGTGTGTGTGTGTGTGTGTGTGTGTGTGTGTGTGTGTGTGTGTGTGTGTGCGTTGTGTTTGTGTGTGTGTATTATGTATATATATACATATATAAATTTATGTATGCATATCAATGGACATTTTTGACACGATTGGATAAACAATGTAATGAATTTCTCTCTCTCTCTCTATCTCTATCTCTCTCTCCGCATGACATCTGCGGGAATGTGTCAACGCGTGTGTGTTTGTACACGTATAGGTGTACGAGCATGTGTACATGTGTAAGTGTGTACGAGTATATGTACATGAACGTGTGTACGAGCATGTGCACTTGTGTGTGAACGCTTGTATGTGGATCTGTATAGAAAATAAAAAAGTAAAAAAGGAGAAATTCCAGCATGGGGAGGCGGGGGGGGGGTCGTTGGTGCCTGGCAACTGCTGTGTTTTGTCCCTGCTCGCTCTTGACGTCAACTGTCCCATTATATTTACTTTCTTGTGTGAGGAGAAAGTGCGGAGTGTGTGTTTGTATGTTTGTGTGAGTGTGAGTGCTTGTGTGTGCGTATGTATTTGTGTATCATTATGTATATCTGTTCTATATGTATATATGTATTATGTATTGTATATGTATGTCGCATGTGTACATATATGTAGCTTTAGATTAAACATACATGTACAACCGCTAAAAAAAAATCCTTACTCGGGAGTCGATGAAACCGAAACAATCGCTAGCTGATCCAGAAAGGTTGGTTTAGTGACGGACAAAAGTCAAGTTATGAATCGTTATTCGAAACAGGTTTGATAAGGGTTTTGACGGTGACTGTAGGCCTACTTGCTTTCGAAGCTCGGAACAGATGAAGCTTCATAATATGTTCGAATAATGTTTCGAAGTTGAAGCTTCAGAGTGTGTTCGAATAGTGTTTCGAAGTAGATATAGCCTCGTATCATGGCAATATTCGTAATGCAGACCTCACGATCAAGTGTCATGCAGAACCATAAATCAATGTGCTATGAAAGGCAAGTGGAAAGCTTGCATTGGAGTACATGAATATCATGAGCTACTGAAAATTTTAATACTCAGTGGCAACACCCCTCAGCTGACTGGTTTGGAGAAGGGGGCGTGGCCGGTAGTTAGTTGCCACGTCCCCTTACCGTGAACCATTTTCTTTTTAGTTATTCATTTTCATTATCTATTTTCTTAACGGACAATAACTGTTCTATTGGCAAAAATTCGGCATGACTTTGCATTATGCTGCAGCGCGCCCATTGTCAGAAACCGCTGGATTGTTTGGGTGGATTCACAGCACAGGGTCACGGAGTTCACGGACGTTAGGTTAGGCAGGAAAGGTTAGGTTAACAGGAAATTCTGGACGAGGTGTTTCTACTATCGGTGAAGGCTACGACCTCGTCCAGGGGAACAGCCCCATTCACACGAGCAGCGTCATGAACAAGGTCTATATAATTATATAGACTTAGTCATGAAGGCGTGATTTCGGCAACACACCGAGATTATACGCCGTGTGACATCCAACCCACATCGCCAGACCTCAATCCCAATCAGAATGTCTGGGTAGCCACAGACAGAGATTTCCCTTCAAGATCATATACGCAATCGTCATATCGTGGTTGCTAGAGAAATCACGTCATGGGAGTGATTGCTCCCTGCAGAATGACGCCACTTAACAGGAGTGTTAGGAGCACCCGCGTATACTTGCCAGACGGTGTCGGTAACACGAAGCATTAAAGGTGTTGGGCATTTCAAAACCTTTATTTTTTCCTCTTGATCATCGCAATTACTATGGAATCTAATAAGGCCTTAAGTTAACTGAATCGTAAATAATACCATTTTTTTTAGATAAGTACATTGTACATACATACATACATATATACACATTTATGAATATATATGTTATATATGTAGACAGACGACACACACACACAATATATATATATATATATATATATAATATATATATATATATATATATATATATATTATACATACATATATATGTATTATATATTATATGCGATATATATATATTATATTATATATATATATATATATATATATATATATATATACATACATACATATATACATATATATAAATGGATGCATTTAAGAACTGAAACACTGCAACGATGGAAACGGAGATAAAGCATTTTTGGACTTCAAACTTTCTATAAAGTATGTATGCAATATATGAATTCACATATGGATAATTGGAAGATATTACTAAACGTTACTTCACTTATATAATGAAGAAGCAGGATACTCAACTGGGTATTTTTCACGATTTGCGAAAGATCGTGACCCAATGATCTCTTAACAACGGTCTGTTTCGCATATTCACAAGACCTTTAGATTTCAACAAGAATACCATATTTCTCTCAATAAATTAGCCTGATCATGTAGCTTTCTTCGTTTCTGTTTCGTGGCATTACTATTTATTTTATTCATCATTATTTATTATTATTATTATCATTATCCATGTAATTTCTATCTTTATCCTTGATTTTAAAAGAACTCGATGCCGATTTTATTCTTTGTAATGACTATATGGATGTCGAAATTTCACCGGACGGAAGCAGATAATGCTATATCTCTCCATATGTATATATTTGTATATATACTATATATATATTAATATATAATATATATAATATATGACTATATATATACATACTACAACATATAATATTATATACATTAATATATATATATATATATACTATATATTATATATTATATATATGTGTATATTATATATGTGTATATACTGTGACATATAATATGTGAATTCACTACATAATATATATATTATATATATTATATATATATATATACTATCTATATATATATATACACACACACACACACACACACACACTTATATGTACTGCATACGCCTACAGTAATTTCGGATGGATACATATATATGTATATATGAACAAAATAAAAGCTATTCATGAACATACAACAGGATGATTGATTAAATGAATGCACTTATTTACAATAATTTCAAGAACTACGTGGTAATTTATCGACTTTCCGAAATCCCCACTTCTATGAAAGATTGTGGGGGAAGACAGTCGGGACTTTAAGATAACCAAACAACAAAAATAAATAGATAAATAATAATAAAAAATAGATAAATACAAAAAAGGAGAAACGAGCGAGGGTGACTATAAATACGTCTAAGAGTGTGACGAGGTTAGAGTAGCGGTTATGGCAACGATCGTGATCATGTCAACGGTCGCACAGGCAATGAAAAGGAGGAGGATGGTGATGACGATGATAATAGTAATAGTGTTTCTACAACAACTAGTATTGTTACAAATACATGTACTACTCTTGGCACTTTTGTTACTAATATGACATTGATAATGATAATAATAACAAATGATAATAATAATAACAAAATATAATGACAATAATAAGCACAATTATAATATAAATAACTAACAGCTGGTATGTCACAAGAATTCTAAAAGCAAGAACATCCCCCCACCGTAAGATTCTAAACCACCAAATGCAGTAGTCAGAACTATCTTAACATGGTCCGCGAATGGCTAAGTACCCCGTTACTATACTGTTTCGTGTTTAACTGCCATTATTGATTGTTAAGTTTCTTCTTGTTCATTTCTTCAGTCTTTTTCATTCTTTAGTGTTTGAAGTGGTGTATAAATTCGTATTATGTTTTACTTTATGTTCCTGTGAAAGATTTACTTTTATTGGAATCATACGTTATAACTGTGGTTATTTATCATTGATTATAGACAGTTTAAGCATAAACTGAAATATTTTTTTTACCGTCTATTTTGTCTCCTCACGTCACCCATACACATAATACATCACACTTAAATACACATAAAGTTAACAGAAACATGGTATCCCTGCCTATGCAAATATTAATAGAAATTACACTGCCTTCCCAAACAAATACAGCATTTCATACACAAACCGAAATTAAGATTGCGCCAAGTAATAGAGATTTTTTGCCTGAGGAGTGATCGAGACCCAGGGCTGGTCGATTATCCGTAGCAGCACTTCTGCCGTTTTCTAAACATTAGATGATACAGAAAACGGTTATAAACCACTTAATTGAACCATACACTATCATAAACGGATGAATATTATATTAGTTACAGTGCCTAGGGTCAGTTACTGGTGCTTATAGGATTCCCTGCGTTATTTTCTAGTTTATTGTTGCATAAAACAATATATAATAAATGCATTATTAAGCCAGTAATATAACATCATTCAGCAACATTAAATGAACCCACATCTCTTTATAGAAAAAGTATTAGATATATAACTTATGAAAAAGCGACATTGAACCTGTAAACTTGATTTATCTAAAAATCATACGACTATTCATAGTGAGTGTATTGTATGGCTGAAGGTTTAAAGTCACTCTATGGGATTGTTTTCTGCCTTTGGTGAGGCTCAGCTGGAAGACCCAGCTGAAGCGACATCGAATGAAATTTCCGCCGTGATGACGTTCGGTCTGCCACATCATTTCAGTTCATACTATGATGGTTTAAGGAAAGTTTATGCTTGATTTATTTGAACAAGGAAAATTATTTCACCATTGCTTTAAATATTTTTCATCAGCATCAAACCATCTGTAATCATTAAAAAACACTACGGAAAAAATACGTAGTCACGTCACCGTCTTTTGTTTATGTTTAGCCGACGAATTTCCGTAGAAATCTAGCCCTGTAGAGACAACCTACCGAGAATGCAAACAAACACAGAAAGCCGCTTCTACTCTCAACCGAAAAAGGATGTACCAAGCAATTGCAAATAAGGTTCTACTTAAGACACTGAAAAGGAGGGGGGTGGGGGCTACCACTACGTACCTTAACTAGCTTGTCTCTTGTATGATATTGCGGGAAACTAGCTAACAATAATCAGGACAGTGATAATGACTAATGATAACGTTCATAATGCTAATTATGATAATGAAAAGGATGATGGCAATGATAATAGTAATAGCCATAACAAAAATGATAATGATGGCAATGATGATAATTACAATTATGATGATAAAGAGGATGAAGATAATAACAATTATAACAAGAACAACGTTAATGTTGATAATCATAATCATAATGATAATGGCAATGATAATGATAATAATAATAATAATCATATAATATAATAATTGACAGTGGTAAGAAAAATAATGATAAAAGTAATAAAGATGATAATGATGATAGTAACTACATTAGCGATAACAATAACATAACCACGAGGATGCTCATAATAGAATAAAAGAATGATAATAATGACAACGAGGATACCAGTGATAACCGTGGTAGTGATATATACACAGACAAAAGGAATGATAATATCCTCGCCAAGGTGCATTAGCAGACTTTGTGAATAAATTATACCTCTCAGAACGAGACTCTTTTCCCAACATAATTCCTTCCTGGTCGTCATGCTCATCATTAACATTCAAGAACTAATATCCACATGCAAGGAAGCTTAACATCCACATGCAAGGAAGCTTAACATCCACATTAAAAAATCGAAAAGACAACCCGTACTTATCTTGTGCTGTAGTTTTCAACACTTTGGATGACATTCGGTTCTCGACTACACAAGCCGGAACAAATATGCTAATTGGTATAGCATGTAAGCTACTCTTTTTATTAGTGTCACAGCTTAGTCGTGCTTGCGAGCAGGACGAGGAGACAGGCACTCGTTCACGCCTGGACAAAGTTCAATCTGAACGCTGGTTTCTCACTTTCAAAGCCACAAGGAGTTCGTTTCAGTTTGCGGAAAGAGTGTGACTGAATTCGTGCCAAAAAATACTAAATGTTTATGATGTTTATTTCCGGGCGGTTCATGAGTGTTGGATGAAAAAGAAGAAAAAAAAATAAATTAAGGATTCGCCATGAATTATATGCACTCGACCTATGGATCGGCTTTCAATAAAACATATGGTAAGGAGAGAGAGAGAGAGAGAGAGAGAGAGAGAGAGAGAGAGAGAGAGAAGAGAGAGAGAGAGAGAGAGAGAGAGAGAGAGAGAGAGAGAGAGAGAGAGAGAGAGAGAGAGAGAGAGAGAGAAGAGAGAGAGAGAGAGAGAGAGAGAGAGAGAGAGAGAGAGAGAGATAGAAAATAAAATAAAAGAAAAAAGAGAGAAGAGAGAGAGAGAACAAACAGATAGAGACAATTAGAGTGAGAGAAACAAATACAAAGAGATACAGACAGAGACAGAGACAGAAAGAAAAGGACATGAGAGCGAGAGAGACTGAGGTAGATAGGTAGATAGGTAGATAGGTAGCAAAGTAGATAGATAGATAGTTGCACATTCCAGTACAAAAGCAGAGGATCACAGTTTTTTTTGCTGTTCAAAATTTACCATGCATAATTAAATAGCATTATAATGATGAAAACAAAACAATATAGATGGAAAATAACAAGAGTCCCGAACTACTCGAACGTTAAGCTAACAGCACCCTACTGACAGTTAGGCTTGCCCAGAGATAACTAGTACAATTTGATGCACACCTTTGCATAGATGTCGCTATGATACATCATAATAGGATAATAATAGATAATCAAAAGCATAATAATTAATAATCAATAATAATAATAACAATTGTGTATTAATGCATTAATATAATAATAATTACATATATAAAAATGAATCAATAATAAAATATATCATGAAATAAAATTGTATATTAATACCACATGAGTAAAAATGTATATAAATAACAATAAAAATATCTGAATAATAATGATATAACCTCAATACGATACGATGATGTATGGAGTCGCATGCCGACGTGAATTAAATTTGAATATATATCCGCACTGAATTATAGACTGAATTGAGAATTTAATTACACCTATAGCGTATCAATGTATTGTGCAATAAGACCACGAAATAAGATAGTATGAAACTAAATTCCAATGATAAATTGATACCCCGACTGAGTAGCCATGAGATACAACGAATACAATCTGATAGCCACAAATATATGTACTAAGCGAATAATCATTATTCAATGATAATGATGATAGCGATAAAACAATCTAATAAAACAATGCGATTTGGATTATATAACAGCGGATAAATTAATAGATAAGCTAAGAGCGCGATCTACGCAAATATGATAACAAAATATTAATATTTAACATCAATTATTGGATCACATATCCAACACAAATCCCATATATCAGAATATATTTCTCATAATCCTTATTTTAGATTACAAAACTATCTCATTTCTCATTTAGATAATTAGTATCTGACAACATTCCTACATGAATAGTGTGATTAAATCCCATAAAACATTACATAGTTCAAACTGAGATAAATAATCGACGATTGATGAGTACAAATTCCCGAGTCGTAATAACGAAAATAGCATGCATAATTAACTCAATATTGATATGATAGTAAGCTTAACAAAATATCCCGAAGTGCAGCAACGTACAATTATACATTTAGAGACCTAACAGTATCCCATATTGACAAATTAAAAATTACGTAATAAATTGAGCGTGATCGCACAACCACACTCTTACTTTCACGAACTTATCGCCTCCGCCAACTCCGATTCTACCTCTGTGACATGCCTTCCCATATCAATAATTCCTTACTCATGCCTGAGTCGAAGTGTTGATACATTATTAATGTTCTATACATTGCGTATTTAATTCTCCCTAATGGATATCGTCTCCAGGAACGTTTTGCTTCTTATCATATCTAACAGATGAAAGAAGAACACTATTAGCACGAACAATAATCATATGGAGACAAGCCAGGAGGACCATGCTGCGACTAAATATCGAAATCAACATACCACACATCAGAAACGGACAAAAGTGCCGACAAATTGTGTAAGTTCCGAACGTATCAAATTTACCACTAGAACGACAAACTTGGAGGAGCCAAGAGTATCCCGAGGCGCACACAATGAATCATTAATAGCTAAGATTATCAATGTAAATGACTTGCTGTCGGGCAGAAGATACGAGGAGTCATTAATATGCGAAGGTCCACGGTCCAAAATTTCAAACACCGCCTTATTTTCGTCGTGATCACAAAGAGGCCACGATAGAATTACAGATAGACACTGCTTTTAGACAGAAGAAATGCATACTATCATTTTCTTTTCGACCTATCAGCCCGTATGGGGCTTTTCCAGAATAGCGAAGGTGTTAAATGATAGGCTCCGTATCCTGAAGCCTATAATTCTACCGTGATAATATATGTGTCGGATCTGCAAGAGGCCCTTGTGTCAATCGTATAACCTACTTTTTACCTTTCCCCCTCCATATCCGATCGTATGCTCGCGCTTATTGTCAATTAGTTTCATTGATAGTAACGTAGGGATATGATAAGTCGACTACTTGTCGAATTTGTCACATGATTCTATGACAATAATGAGAGGTACTGATATGATATGTCGAATATTTGTCAATGATGTAATCATGATACTGAATAGTCGATATTTGTCATATGTTATGATATGATATGTCGATATTTGTCAACTATTTCATGATATGATATGATATGATATGTCGATATTTGTCAATGATGTTATGATATGATATGTCGATATTTGTCAACTATTTCATGATATGATATGATATGATATGTCGATATTTGTCAATGATGTTATGATATGATATGTCGATATTCGTCAATGATTTTATGATATGATATGATATGATATGTCGATATTCGTCAATGATGTTATGATATGATATGTCTATATTTGTCAAATCATATACGTCATATGGGGAAATTATGAACTATACAGTGCGGTAAACAATATTGTGAGGAGACATAACATGTGTCATTGTAGGTACAACGTTTTTTATTGACTTTAACAAGATTAAAATATATCGAATCCTTCAAATGTCTACTAGTTTCGAAACCTAAACGTCACCTCAGATCAGCTGTAACGGATATGACACCTGATGTGGTTAAGAACATGTCGAAATGAAATGATATATGATTAATAAGTTAAGTGGGCCTTCACGTCACAGTGAGGAAGTGGCGTCCATATTGAATGCTGAGTAAATACGTTTTTATAAGACGATACGTCATGTAACATCTTATTTACTGCTGTAGATTTATGATCAGATCAATAAACGTATTTGTCATTCTTGCAACTCATGATTTGCGTGAAGATGTCTTAGTGCCACAGATTGTGTGGAAATTATTTAAGCATATTCCCAGTTTCTAAGAAATCCGTATATGCTTTTAATGTTCGGTTATCAAACAAAACAAAACAAAACAAACAAATATGATAAATTACACATTCGAAAAGTGAAGTAAAGAGGAAGTGTTTTAACATCTTTAAGACTATTAATATTTTACGATGTGATTTATGGAAAGGAAAAAAAACATTATCACCAAATGTACAATCCATGTGTCGAAATATATAATTAATCTGAGTAATCATCAGAATATTTCTTAATTAGGGTAATTAATATTAGCATGTGACCCATATTTACTGTTCTGATATGTTACCATGCACAAAGATACCGGCGCAACTTATACTTATACCAAATTAAATTTTCCATAAACTGGATCAATGATAATTACGTTAACAATAAACTACTGAATGATTCATTTCCTCGTATACAAAACTGAAAAGTATAGCCACAGAATGTATAAATCGTGGGAAACAGATGAAAGAAAAATAGCGACGTCTGGCAACTCGACGGGGAACGTAGTGGGTGTCGGTGTGGAGGGGGGTAGGGGGGAGGCTGGGGGGGGTCAGCAGTGACGACCAGAGGGTCACAGGTGGCTGGCACAAGACGTTACCGGCAGTTTTTCGGTGGCATTTCCTTGGCACTGGGGTCGGTGGAGGGGAGTGCGGTAGTTTTTTTATTTTCGTCTGGTTGTTGGCTCATAACCTACTAGAAATGTAAGTTATTAAAAACAAAATCTTGGCTTATTCTTTCTTTGCATGATCTGGCTTATAAACTAAACCGTTTAAACATTTTTCTTCAATCTTAATTGATAAGTAGTCACTAGACACTAGACATAATTTGTCATCTCAAGTGTGAATTATGACCACGAAATTAATTCCAGAATGCGAGGCAGAGATAGTGAAACTAGGGTTTTCTGTCCGTAGAGTTTATACAACAGCCCGCGTAGCCATGACGGTTGCCACAACAGAATAACGCCATCCGCCATAAACTTTGAATTTATACAGTGAATACATTGCGCTTTTCATTCTATTTCATACCTGGTTTATTCGTCGTAAGAAACATTAATTATCTACAGGTTATATATATAATAAAATACTTCTGTAGGTTATTTGTAGGGTCATGCATTTATAACGATATGTTTCCGTGCATAGCAAAGATTTCTGGTGGTGGTGATTCTACTATCAGCAGTATCACGCTTGATAATAACCTGATACTAGATATATTATTATCATCTTTGCTATATTCATGATTATTCTCATCATTATTAGTATCATGATAGTAATCATTAGGAGTAATATCATTACCATTATCATTATTATTATCATTACTGTCATCCCGGATTAATTTTTAAAAGTATACCCGCCATGACTAGTAATCATTAGGATATCCTATATTAGATCCACTTCCACGACATCTGATTAATTCATTCTTGTGAATTTACTCCATGTACTTCTTTTGGCTTCCTTTGTTATCATTCAGTTTGTTTATTTGTTCATCTATTTACTCATCCATCTTGTTTTATTTACTATCTTGACTCTTTCGCTTTATTCTAGTGACATTTATTCCATCTACAAAAGCATAAAATTTATATTGCAGTGGTTGCATTAGTATATTTATTCGAATTATTTATTTATTATGAATGAGTTAAATTGTTATTATTATTATTATTGTTGATGTATTATTGTGTCATTTTCTTTTCATTTTTCGATCATGTAATGGCGTATATTATTAGTGGATGTTAGTTGTTCGAGATTATTCTTATATTATTGTTATTGTGTAGTATTACTCATTGCCCTCATATTTAGTGTATTATTATTATAAATTATTATTATTTATTATTATTATGTATGATATGCCTATTAGTATATTATTACTATTCATTATTGTGACCGGCCGTCGCATTGGATTTATTATTAAATTATCCTGATGCCCTCCCAATTGCATCTATTAATAGTGACACTTATCCCTTGATGATAATGTAGTCACTGATTGAGTGTTATGGTGTGTCATTAGTTGTTAGCTTCCTCATCTTGTCGAGTTCTCCATCGTATCATTACCTTCTCTCATCCCTTGGATTATTATTTACTTATGTATCACCTCCCGCTAGTTAATCCCTGAATTGATCTCTCCCTTTACTCTTATTATCACTCTACCATTTATTCCTCCTCCTTATCACTATTTTATCTATTATTCTTTCCCATCCTATTATATTATTGTTGTTTTTTGTCTCCCTGCCTGCCTGTGCATTAGAAATGTTGTTTGTTCATTATTATTATTATATTATCATTATTATTATTGTATTATTATTGTTATTGTTATTATCATTTTACCATATCATTATCATCATCATCATTATTATCATTATCATCATCATTAAAATTACCATTATCATTATCATCATCATTAAAATTACCATTATCATTATCATCATTATGTAATCATTATCATCATTATCAATATCATTATCATTACTATTACTATCACTATCATTATTATTATCACTGTAAATATATTATTATTTGTTGTTATTACTTATTATCATCATTATTATTTATCAGTATTTTTTATTATTTATTATTATCATTATTATCATCATCTTAATTCATTATCATCATTTATTATCATTTCATCCTCCTCCTCCTTCTCATCATTCTCATCATTATCATCATCATCATCATCATCATCATCTTGATTATCATCATTGTTATCATTTTTATTGTTATATTTCATTGTTATTATAATTTTATTGTTATAATCATGATTATTGTTGTATTTGCTATTATCATTATTATTATCGTTGTTGTTGTTATCCACATTATTGTTGTTATCGTTATTATCATCAATATCATTATTATTGATATCATTATTACTGTAATTATTATTACCAGTATTAATATCATTGTTGTTGTTATTGTCATTATTATTATCATTATCATCAATATTATAATAGTGATAATAACAAAGATTTATAATAATGATAAAACAATTATAATAACAACAACCATTATTATTAATATTATTATCATTATTATTATTGATATTAGTAATATTAATATAACCATTGCCATCATCATTGTTATTTTTGGCCTAAAAAGATAATTTTGACGCGTGTGTGGCTTGCAGGCTGGGCGTACACGAACACTCAAGGGCTGTGAATTTTTTTTTTTTTTGACTCTCCTTTGCAATGTTTCTCTGAATAACCGTTTTAAGTTTTATTTTTCTTCTCTTTTGCTCCCCTTTGGAGTGTTATCTCTTTCTCTCCATAACTGTTTTAAGTTTTATTTTCTTATTTTTTGGTCCCCTTTGCAATGTTATCTCTTTCGCTCCATAACCGTTTTAATTTTTTTTTCTTTTTTTTTGTTCCCTTTGTAGTGTTATCTTTTTCTCTCCATAACCGTTTTAATTTTTTTTCTTCTTTTTTGTTCCCATTCCACATTGATGTATCGGTGGGAATCAAGCAAAAACGACCCTTCCTTCTTCTCTCTCTCTTTTGATTTTTTTCTTCTCTTTTGCTCCCCTTTGTAGTGTTATCTCTCTTTTCTTTGTTTCCCTTTGCAATGTTATCTCTTTCTCTGCATAACCATTTTTATTTTTTTCCATTTTCTATTGTCTATATTAGTTAGTTGATTCTGTTTTATCCACAAGTTAATAGACAGATTTCCTTGCATATCATCTCTCTCTAGGTAGTCCACAACTCAGTGATAATAACAATATGTTACTCTTTGTTATTCGTGTATTTTCCCCATTTTAAAAATACACACACACACACACACACACACACACACACACACACACACACATACACACACACACACACACACACACACACACACACACACACACACACACACACACACACACACACACATATATATATATATATATATATATATATATATATATATATATATATATGTAATATAACCTTCGCCGCCGGTTACGATAGGATCCGAAACACGAAAAATCATCCTCTATGGAATCGTCGCTCATTCCAGTCATGGCTCACGGGCGATACATTCCACATTTCTTTGTCGATTCATGCAAAAACGACCCTTTTCTTCTTCTTTCTCTTCTTTCTTCTCTCTCTCTCTCTCTCTCTCCATTTCTCCCTCTTTCTCTCTCTCTTTCTCCCTCTTCTCTCTCTCTCTCTTTCCCCTCATTTTCTCTCTCTCTCTCTTCTCTCTCTCTCTCTCTCTCTCTCTCTCTCTCTCTCTCTCTCTCTCTCTCTCTCTTCTCTCTCTCTCTCTCTCTCTCTCTCTCTCTCTCTCTCTCTCTTCCCTCCCTCCCTCTCTCTCTCCTCTTTCTAATTGCCAAATGAGTCTAAACATCCCCCCGAGCTTTGTCACCTCAGCCGTCATGTCGAAATTGTCAGGGCGTTAAGTGACTGTCATCCCGGACCTCTGTCATTTTTATTCCATGACGATGCATTTACGTCATCCGCCCCTCAAGGTAGATTTTTTTCATGACGGGATAGCCACGTTACTGTTATTGTTGTTGTCATTCATGTTTTGATTATTATCGTTATTTTTATTACTTTTATCATTATCATCATTATTGTTAATCATCATTATTAGGTTCATTACTATCACTATCATTATCATTTTTCATTATTGTTATAATTATCATTATTATTATCATTATTACTATTATTATTATCACTATTATTATCATCATTATTATTCTTATTATTATTATTATTATTATTATTATTATCATTATTATTATCATTATTATTGTTGTTGTTGTTGTTGTTATCATTATTATTATTATCATCATATTAGATTTATTTTTATTATGATTATTCCTATTATTGTTATCATTATTGTTATTAGTATCACTATCATTATTATCATTATCACTGTTGTCGTTATTCTCTTTTTCCTTATTAGTATTATTATCATCATCATTATTATCACCATCATTAATATTACAGTTATCATTATTATTATTGTTATCATTATTATTGTTATTATCATCATTATGATTTTCATTATCATTATCATTATCAGTATTGTCACCATTATTGGTATCACTATTATCATTGTTGTTACTATTATTACTACTATTCATAGTTTTATTCTTATTCTTATTATTTTCATTATCATCGTCATTACAATTGTTATCCTCTATGTGATTATCATCATCATTATTATATTTCTGTTATTGTGTAATCATCTTTGTCATTTTTATTATTATTATCATTATCATTATAAGTATACTTATCATTATTGTTGTTATTATCAGTGCTATCATAATTTTTATTATTGTTGTTGTTATTATTATGATATTTATTACCACCACAGTTAATATCTTTATCATTATCACTATCATCCTTAACATCATCATTATCATCATTCTTATCATAACCATTATTCATATCCTCCTCCTCCTCCTCGGTCAGGGCTAATCAAGGCCTAAATGGGGTCAGGAGGTCACGTGACGAGTACAGTGACGTAGTGTGCGTGATGGTGCCGACACTGCTGCGTCTGTCACTCACTAGCGGCCTATATGAAAAATATCTGAATTATCCTTGTCATCATCATCATCATAATCTTCCTCATCGTTATCATTATCATCAGTTAATTGTATAATTATTTGGGTATCATTATTATCATTATCCTTATTATTATAATACCATCATCATTACATTATTTATTATTATTATTATCCTTATTTTCATAATTGTTATCTTTATCGCTATGATCATTATTACTATCATTATCTTTGATATTTTTCATTGTTATCGTTATTCTTTTTCATCACCATCGTCATTATCATTATCATAATAATCATCATCATCGCCATCTTGATTTTCATAATTTACATTATTACTACTATTGCTAGGCTACTCCTACACCTACCACTACATCCACTAGTAATGACGATTAAGATAATCGTAATTAATATCACTCCCCTTAAAACCCAAGTGAATGCAATACCACTTTAAACAAGGTATCGCTAAGGACATGTCAAACACGGAGGTTTCTTTACAATTTCCAAGTGCTCTAAAGAGGCACAGCTCAAGAGCACTTTAGCCTCGAACACCTTTGAAAGAAGTGCACATGCAAGGCAGATTGCAAGAGAACCAATTTCACTAAATTGATAACGTGACTCAGCGACCGAATGGAATATTGGATAAAAAGGCTTGAACACGTGACTAATTTAACGTCTTTAGGTAAAAGGTGTTGGATGATTATATTACTGTTTGAACGCACTATGTAGGTCTATGTTATATATGACATATGGCCAAGAAACAGATATAGATAGATAAATAGATAGATAGGTAGACAGATAGATAGAGAGTAACAAACAGACAGGCAGACAGAACGATAAAATGGAAGGCACAGATAGATATAGCTAACTGCCCAATTAAAAGAAAACAAGAAATTATACGATATATAAGCCAGCCATCTAATTCCCATACGTAACTTTTAAAAATATGAAAAAAACGAACATTTATGAGTAATATTCGTCACGGATTCACCTACTATGAAGTTCTTACTTGTTGAATGCATATTTCATGAATCAAATGTGCAATTAACTGACCTAATTCTGTGTTTTGTTCATCATTGATGGTATTAATGTTATTCATACTTGTCAACGTGATAGTTATGATGGTAGCAACAGCAGTAGTAACTGTTGTTGTGGTAATAGTAGTAGCAGTGGTAGTACCAGTAGTACAGCAATAGTAATAGTGATAGAAATAGTAAAAGAGTAATAGTAGTAAAGCATTAGTAATAGTAAAATGAATATAAATAGTGGCAATGGTAGTAGCAGTCGTAGTAGTAACTGTAGTAGTGTAGTAATAATAGCAGTAATAGTAGTTGTGATAGTAGCAATAGTAGTAGTAATAGTAATGCTATTAATATAGTAGTAGTTTCTGTAAAAATAGTAGTCTCAACAGTAGAAAATGTAGGCTCTGCAGTGATATTAGTGATGTTATAATCATTCTTTTTGTCATTAGCATCATAAACACTATTATCATCATTATACTCTTACTACATATATTTTTCTTATACTCGTCATCATTATGACCAGCTAGACCATTATTATCATCTTTATATTATAATCGACGTCAGTTTGATTTTGTTTTTTATTTGACGTTTGATGTAACTGGAGAAGAAAAAAATACATGATAACGATAGTAGAAATTCCAACTGCGGAATAATTTATCAATAACATCAAAAACAGAACATCAATAACATTTTCAAACAACACATCACTATTCCCTCCACAAACATCATTATTCCCTTGTTAATCTCACACTTAATGAATTCGAATCAATGAAAAAATTCATTCAGTCTCGAGCAGTGAACCGAACCCGCTCTGATTGGATCGATGGTTGCCAGGATGTAAACAAAGTTTGTTTACATCTACCACGTGCTCCTCGCCGCATGTGCATGACACCTTCCAGTATGTTCGTGCTGTTGGATAAGTAGAGGGATGTAGGTATTGTTAATATTTATGAGGTGATGTGTATCTTCGTGCTATTTGTGTAAATGTAGATATGTGTATATATAGGGAGAGACATCCCGGAAGGCATGTATACGTACATGGACATGGATGTGCAGATTTGTACCCATTAAAGAATTTCAGGAATGTGCAATTGCAGACTGACGCACCGAAGCGTACAGCAAACACACACACAAAATAACACACACACACACACACACACAAACACACACACACACATCCGACGTAGCCATTTTCTGTAAATGATTTTTTTTTGTATATTTTGCGCTTGTGTGTGTCTGTGTGTGTGTGTGTTGTGTGTGTGTGTGTGTGTGTGTGTGTGTGTATGTGTGTGTGTGAGTGTGTATGTGTGTGTGTGTGTGTGTGTGTGTGAGTTTGTGTGTGTGTGTAAGCAAAATATTTTTTTTGTATGAGCGTATGTGTATAACTGCGTGTACATGTATGTGTACTACGTATGTTCATTTATTTGTCTACATGTTAACGTACTTTCTTATATGGAGATAGACCATTAACGTAAGCTGAATAGATCTATATATATAAAATAATGTGCTGATTTGTCTATATATCTGTCAATATTTTTGCGACCGTCTTTGATATTAAGGAGATATATCATTAACGTAAATGACTGCATATATTTTTAGAAAATGTATTCCAAATGCGAGTCACACACACTAAAACACGAAAGCGCATCAGCCATATCTCATTCCTTCATCAATGTTCCGTGAGACAAGAAAATTCATTATGACAAATTCAGGAAAAAATATGAGCTAGAATGAATAAATTTCTTGTCCTTTGAAGTAACCGTGTTCACTCCCATCCCGTTCGCTATATCGAGAGCCTAACACCAAGGAAATCATTTACAGCGCCTCAGAATTCCCAAACATAACACGTGATAAGTATTAGTTTGTTCACAGCGTCTCAGAATTCCCAAACATAACACGAGTGATAGGTGTTAGTTTGTTCACAGCGTCTCAGAATTCCCAAACATAACACGAGTGATAGGTGTTAGTTTGTTCACAGCGCCTCAGAATTTCCCAAACATAAACACGAGTGATAGTGTTAGTTTGTTCACAGCGCCTCAGAATTCCCAAACATAACACGTGAGAAGTGTTAGTTTGTTCACAGCGCCTCAGAATTCCCAAACATAACACGTGATAAGTGTTAGTTTGTTCACAGCGCCTCAGAATTCCCAAACATAACACGTGATAAGAGTTAGTTTGTTCACAGCGCCTCAGAATCCCCAAACATAACACGTGATAAGTGTTAGTTTGTTCACAGCGTCTCAGAATTCCCAAACATAACACGTGATAAGTATTAGTTTGTTCACAGCGCCTCAGAGTTCCCAAACATAACACGTGAGAAGTGTTAGTTTGTTCACAGCGTCTCAGAATTCCCAAACATAACACGAGTGATAGGTGTTAGTTTGTTCACAGCGCCTCAGAATTCCCAAACATAACACGTGATAAGTGTTAGTTTGTTCACAGCGCCTCAGAATTCCCAAACATAACACGTGATAAGAGTTAGTTTGTTCACAGCGCCTCAGAATTCCCAAACATAACACGAGTGATAGGTGTTAGTTTGTTCACAGCGCCTCAGAATTCCCAAACATAACACGTGATAAGTGTTAGTTTGTTCACAGCGCCTCAGAATTCCCAAACATAACACGTGATAAGTATTAGTTTGTTCACAGCGTCTCAGAATTCCCAAACATAACACGTGATAAATGTTAGTTTGTTCACAGCGCCTCAGAATTCCCAAACATAACACGAGTGATAGGTGTTAGTTTGTTCACAGCGCCTCAGAATTCCCAAACATAACACGTGATAAGTGTTAGTTTGTTCACAGCGCCTCAGAATTCCCAAACATAACACGTGATAAGTGTTAGTTTGTTCACAGCGCCTCAGAATTCCCAAACATAACACGAGTGATAGGTGTTAGTTTGTTCACAGCGCCTCAGAATCCCCAAACATAACACGTGATGAGTGTTAGTTTGTTCACAGCGCCTCAGAATTCCCAAACATAACACGTGATGAGTGTTAGTTTGTTCACAGCGCCTCAGAATTCCCAAACATAACACGTGATAAGAGTTAGTTTGTTCACAGCGCCTCAGAGTTCCCAAACATAACACGTGATAAGAGTTAGTTTGTTCACAGCGCCTCAGAATTCCCAAACATAACACGTGATTTAGTTTGTTCACAGCGCCTCAGAATTCCCAAACATAACACGTGAGAGTGTTAGTTTGTTCACAGCGCCTCAGAATTCCCAAACATAACACGTGAGAGTGTTAGTTTGTTCACAGCGCCTCAGAATTCCCAAACATAACACGTGATAGGTTTAGTTTGTTCACAGCGCCTCAGAATTCCCAAACATAACACGTGATTTAGTTTGTTCACAGCGCCTCAGAATTCCCAAACATAACACGTGATAAGTGTTAGTTTGTTCACAGCGCCTCAGAATTTCCCAAACATAACACGTGATAAGTGTTAGTTTGTTCACAGCGCCTCAGAATTCCCAAAACATAACACGTGGCGTTAGTTTGTTCACAGCGCCTCAGAATGTGAGTGTTAGTTTTGTTCACAGCGCCTCAGAATTCCCAAACATAACACGTGATAAGTTAGTTTGTTCACAGCGCCTCAGAATTCCCAAACATAACACGTGAGAAGTGTTAGTTTGTTCACAGCGCCTCAGAATTCCCAAAACATAACACGTGAGAAGTGTAGTTTGTTCACAGCGCCTCAGAATTCCCAACATAACACGTGATGAGGTGTTAGTTTGTTCACAGCGCCTCAGAATTCCCAAACATAACACGTGATAAGTGTTAGTTTGTTCACAGCGCCTCAGAATTCCCAAACATAACACGTGAGAAGTGTTAGTTTGTTCACAGCGCCTCAGAATTCCCAAACATAACACGTGAGAGT
>NW_020870183.1:518156-550656 GCF_003789085.1 Penaeus vannamei | reverse complement strand
TGTTTGTGAGATGAACAAAGCCACTGTGTGTTTCCCAGTCGTGAGTTCCTCTCTTTTTATGTAAAAATCTACTAACAGTCTACTAGTAATCTCTCTTAATTTTACCTTCTCCCTCTCCTCTCTTTATTTTTCATTCCTAGATGAATGTTAAAAAGAACGAAATGGGATTGGTCGAGGAGAAGGAAGGTCGGTCCCGTCTCGACGCCGCCTTCCGCCAATCACAGAACAAGACGTATGAGATGGAGGACAGGATTCGTCGGTGCGAGGACGGGATTAAGGTACGAGGCATCTCATTGGTGGAGAGAAACGGGGCCTCTCATTGGCCAATATAAACAGGAAGGCATGAGAACGGAGGCGAAATTAAATAAATACATTAGTAAAGGAAACGATTTTCTGTAATTTTGTAATTTTGTTTTTTATCGTCTGAAAGCTCTAAAGTAATTTCTTTTTTTGTACGTATGGGACGGGGAAGGAATGGTATCCATTTTCCCTCCTTCTGGGAGAAGTTTTTTTTTTCTTTAAGTCTTCATTGTATTCTAAATTGCTCTTCACATGTGGGTCAAAACTTTATAGATTTGGATGAATGACGTTTCAACGTAAATTTTGATTTCTGAACCAAATGACTAAATCTAACAAAAAACAGAATAGCTAGATACATAAGAGTAAAAATAATACACTAATATTAAAATGCAATACCGCCATCCACAGGAAACTCGAAATGCCATGCAGCAGATGACGTCACACACGAAGAGCATCGAAATGGCTCTCAAATCAGCTGAGCAAGAACAGATGGAGAGACGTGGCAACAGCGCTCAGAGGTATTAGGAAAAGTGGCATGTGTGATATTATTATGGAAAAGAGAGAGAGAGAGAGAGAGAGAGAGAGAGAGAGAGAGAGAGAGAGAGAGAGAGAGAGAGAGAGAGAGAGAGAGAGAGAGAGAGAGAGAGAGAGAGAAACGATTTAACGCGATTAAAACAAATGAGAAATGAGAAAAAAATGACAATCAAAACCCAACCTAACCTAAATAACCGTTTTTTTCTCTCCGTCCACCCGCCCTCCCCTCACCTAACCACCACACCCCCGCCCAACCACACCACCACTCCCCCCACCACCACCCACCCCGCCCACCAAACAACCCAACGACCCAACAAGACTACAAGAATACCGCCACGAGGTCATGAAGATGAACCAGAGCAAAGAACAGCTCGAACGGCTCGTCTATTCCATGAGGGACGACGTCAGGGAAGCCACGACGCGGGTGGAGGGGCTGACGCAGGAGTTGGGGTCCCTGGAGGCCAACGTCAAGATGCAGGGGAGGCTGATGGAGGAGAGCAACAGCAGGAGGAACACGGTGGGTTGTGAGGGGCGTGGGTGGGGTTGGGTGGGGGTAGGGGGGTTGGTAAGGGTGGGGGTTGGTAAGGGGTGGGGGGGTGGGAAGGAGGTTAGAAATGGGGTGGTGGGAGGGGTGAGGGTGGGTGAGGGGGTGGGTGGGAAGGAGGTTAGAAATGGGGTGAGAGGGTGGGGGGGGGAAGAGGTTAGGTAGGGGTGGGGATGGGGGAATGGGGGTTTCTTAGGGAAGAGGGTTAGAAATAAATGATGGATAAGAAAATAAATGTTTGAAAAATGGAAATGTTAAAAGTAAAAAAAAAAAAAAGATGTAAATAAAGACAACCAAAATAATAAACGTGGGAAAATGGATGTTTCAAAGTGTAAGGGGGAGGCTAGAACTACAAGATACACACGAAAAAGAATATTTTAAAACACGAAAGAACATCTCATAGGTAAAAGAAAACGTAAATAAAGCCCACAATAAAGAATGTTTTCCTCCCTCAGCCGCAACTCGCCCTCCCGAAGACGCCGGTTGAGGACGGCAAGATGGCGGAGGGCGTGCGACTCGCGCTGGAGGGGAAGTGAGTCTCTGTTTTTTTGTAATTATTGTTTATTTGTGTTTAAATGCTTACTTTTAGGGATATCCACACACACGCGCACAGGCATATGCGTACAGGCGCATATACACGCATACGCACACCGATACGCATACGCACGTACACACACACGCACACGCTTACACAAACACACGCGCATACACACACACACGCTTACACAAACACACACGCTTACACAAACACACACACGCTTACACAAACACACACACACGCTTACACAAACACACACGCTTACACAAACACACACACTTACACCACACATTACACAACACACACTTACACAAACACACACGCTTACACACACACACGCTTACACAAACACACACACACGCTTACAAACACACACACGCTTACACAAACACACACGCTTACACAAACACACACACGCTTACACGAACACACACACGCTTACACAAACACACACACGCTTACACAAAAACACACACGCTTACACAAACACACAAACACCTCACGCCATGCACAGTGGTGTTTATGTATATCGTATGTTTGTATGTGCACATGATATGCTGTGTAATTGTGTTTACATTTCAAGATAACATGGCACATTATCAGACGAAACTGTGCAGGATGTTTATTAAATATTTCAACATCTGATTAGATTGACTACAGTTCTTATCATTTCTGGTTTATGCCAGTGTCTTTCACACACCACACACAACACACACACACACACACACACACACACACACACACACACACACACACACACACACACACACACACACAACACACACACACACACACACACACACACACACACACACACACACACACACACACACACACACACACACACACACACATTACTAACAGCCCGAAAGAAGTAACCCAGAATAGTTCGTACATTTTTTGTTCATTGTTTACCTTTATTCAGAAATACATATCATTTGTTCCAAAGATCTTTAAATATTTTGTTCATCATTTGTTCAAAGATAATATGTACCAAATCAATGAAACAATAGATTGTTCTTCATTTTTTTCAGAGATGCAAATAACACAACAAAGAAACAGATATTGTTCAGAATTACAAATAACACAACAAACAGACATTGTTCATCCTTTGTTCAGACATACCAATAACACAACAAAGAATCAGATATTGTTCATCCCTCGTTCAGAGTTACAAATAAATCCCAAAGAAACAGAGTAGATTGTTCATCCCTCGTTCACTGTTCCAGAATGATCCAGATGAACACGCTGATCCAGGACCTGACGCAGAGAATCAACGCAGAAGCCAAAAAGAGAGAGAAAGTCGAAACGGATGTCAATATCAGGTAATTTAAATCGTTTTTTTTATCATTATTATTATTATTATTATTATTATTATTATTATTATTATTATTATTATATTTTCTGCTTATTTATTATTTTTTGTATTTAGTTTTTTTTTAATGGTTTGATTTCTGGTGCTTTATTTTTTTTCGGATGTCAATATCATGTAATCATTTTTTTATCATTATTATTATTATGATATTGTCTGTTTATCTTTTTTGTATTTACTTTTTTAATGGTTTATTTTTGGTGTTTTATTTTTTTCCTAGTTTTTTTTTCTTTCTTTCTTTCACCTCTCCTTTTTAAAAACGTTTTGATTGTTTTTGTCATCATTGTTGTTGTTATAATTATCGTTTGCATTCTCATTGTGATCGTCATTTTATCTTTGCAAACCCCGTTGTTGTTATCATTATTATCAGTACTACTATTGTTATCGTTACTGTCATTATTATCTGTTATCATTGACATCGTTAGTATTACTACCATCATCATTCATTAGCTTCTTTATCATAACCATTATTATCACTATTATTATTATTATTAAAATTTTGGGGAGTTTGGATTAATCGAAATCTGTAAGAAATAATTAAACTTTGTACCTGTTATGATTTTTTAGATTTTGGATTTGATTATTGTGATGAAAGGACTATACTATTTGTTCATCTATTTACCTGCTATATATTTACCTATTTATGTATCCATCTGTCTATCTATCTATCTATCTATATATTTAAGTATCCATGTCTATCTATCTATCTATCTGTCTATATATCTGTTTGTCCATCAACCTGTCTATATATCTGTAAATGTCTATCTATCTATCTATAATTATTTATTTGTCTCTCTATATATTTATCTATCTCCTAAAGATCTGTCCATCTCCTACAGATCTATCTATCTATCTATATATCTCCTACAGATCTATGCATCTACCTATCCACCTATCTTCTACATATCTATATATCTATCTATATCTATTTGCCAATTTATTTATCTGTTTGTTTGCCTACTCCTCCCTCCTCTCTCCTCTCTCTCTCTTGTCCCCTTCCCTCCCTGTCTCTTTCTTCCATCCTCCTCTCTTCCCCCTTTTATCAACCTCCTCCTTTTCACTTCTATCTCATCCCCCCGTTTCCCCTTTTAACTTCCTCGCTACCTCTTATTTCCTTCCCTCTCTTCCTCCCTCTCCATCTATCATTCCTCCCTTCCTTGTAATCTCTCCTATTCTCTCACTTCTCTCTCTTTCTACTTCTACATCTTCCTTTCCTCTCCTTCATACCTTCTCATTATCTTCTTTCCTCTCATTCCTGTAAAACCCGTGTTTCCCCTCTTCCCTCTCTCTCTCTTCCACCTTTCTTTCACCCTCCTCCCTCTCTCTCTCACACCCCTTTCTTTAACCCTCTCCCTCTCACATGTCATTTTCCCTCTTTTCTCTCCCTTCCCTCTTTCCCACCTTTCTTTCACGCTCCTCCCTCTCACCTACCCCTTTCCCTCTTCTCTCTCTTCCCCCTTCTATCACTCTCCTCCCCCTCTCCTCCTCCTCCTCCCTCTCCTTCCTTCTCTCACCCTCCTCCTCTCCCTTTTTTCTCTCTCCCATCTTTCATCCTCCCCCTCTCCTTCCCCCCCTCTTTCCCGTCCTTCTCTCACCTACCCCCTCCCTCCTTTCTTTCTCCTCCCTCCCCCTCCCCTCTCTCCTCCTTCCTTCTGTCACTCCTTCCCCCCCCTCTCTCTTCTCTCCCACCTTCTCGCACCCTCCTCCCTCTCCTACCCTTTCCCTCCTTTCTTTCATCCTCCTCCCTCTCCCTTCCTTTTCTCTCTCTCCCCCCCTTCTCTCACCCTCTCTCCCTTCCTTCTCTCTCCCCCTCCTCCCTCTCCCTCTCCTCTCACCTACCCTTTCCTCCTTTCTTTCACCCTCCTCCTCTCCCTTCCTTTTCTCACCCTCCTCCCTCTCCCTCTCCCTCCCCCTCCTCCCTCTCTCTCCCCCTTCTCTCACCCTCCTCCCTCTCACCTACCCCTTTCCCTCCTTTCTTTCACCCTCCTCCCTCTCCTTCCTTTTCTCTCTCTCCCTCCTTCCCTCACCCTCTCCACCCCTCTCACCCTCTCCCTCTTCACCCTCCTCCCTCCCCTCCTTAGGATCAACGAGCTCCTCGAGGACTACGGCAGCACGAAGGTCGAGAAGGACAAGGAGATGAGGGAGTTCGACGACAAGATGAAGGAACTCCAGGCAGGATTCAGCGCCAACGAGAAACAGAGGATCCTGATGGAGATCTCGTCGGTGGCGCAGGATCTCAACACCAAGATTGACCAGAAGTGAGGCGAAGGGGGGTTTAATAGGGGGAGGGGAAGGAGGGGGGGAATGGGGGGGAAGGAGGGGGGTAGGGGGAAGTGGGGTGGAAGGAGGGTTGGAAGGAGGGGTGGGGGGAATGGGTGGAAGGAGGGGTAGGGGTTAATAGAAGAGGGGGTGGAGTGGAAATGGGGTAGAAGGAGGGGTGCGGGGAATGGGGTGGGGGGGAAGGAGGAAGTGAGAGAAAGAGAGAGAGAGAGAGAGAGAGAGAGAGGAAGGGAGGTAGAGAAAGAGAGAGAGAGAGAGAGAAAGACAAAAAGAAGAAAAAGAGTACTTGTAAAATGTTTTCTATACACTTTTTTATTATCTTATAATCAATATGAATATTAGTAGCACTGTTATCATAATCATTGCCATCATCATGATTTGCATTATAGGTATTATTATTATTATTATAATTATTAGCATCATAATCATTATAATTATCATTATTATTATTATAATTATTATCGTTATATTATTATTATTATTATTATTATTATTATTATTATTATTATTATTGCCATTCCTATTATTATTGCTCTCCTTATTATCATTGTTATTATTATTATTATCATCATTATTGTTATTATTATTATCATTATCAACACCATTATTATTATTATTATTATTATTATTACCACTACCACTACAACGCTAACTGGAACTACTACTACTACTACTGCTACTATTACTAATACTACTATTACTAATACTACTACTATTATTATTATTACCATTAGTATAACTATTTTTTCTTTCCTTGTTTTTTTCATTATTATTATTTCTATTATTTGCTGCTAATAATACTACAGATATTAAATAATGCTATATATAAATAAAAAAGTAAATAATTATGTGAATAGATAATTGAATATAAACACAAATAAATGGCGTAAGTAAAGAAATGCAGTAATAAATAATAAAATAATGATAGCAATAATTGATCATGTCTTCTAAGATTATAGTTAATATATATTTATTTCGATATATTTATTTCTCAAAACATATAATTACATACATATACGCATGATATTTTTATAATTATATCCTAAGCATAAATAATAAATTGTATTCATGTATATAATGATTTACTTGTATAATAAAATGCTCAATTTGCTACGCGTAATTTTGTTTCAGTCTGATTTGATCTTATTTTCAAATAGATGACAATGCATTATTATCAAAACGTTGATCCCGTTTTTACAAGGATATCCTCCGCATGCATCCGGATTCTAGCGCCATTTTCGTAAGACTTAATGGATTTCAATGCAGTTTTCGTAAGATTATTCGGATTTTCATGTCGTTTTCGTAAGGGTAATCCGATTTCAATGTCGTTTTCATAAAGATAATTCAATGTCAATGGCGTTTTCGTAAGATAATCTGGATTTCCATGTCGTTTTCGTAAGGGCAATCCGATTTCAATGATGTTTTCGTGAGATTACTTGGATTTCTATGTCGTTTTCGTAAGGGAAATCCGATTTCAATGTCCCCTTAGTAAGATTGGTCGCTTTCGTAACCGTTATCGGGTTTCAAAGCAATTACTTGTAGGCCTACGTTTTTTAAGAGAAAAACCGGATTCCAACTTTTTCTTTCCAATATATCCGGGTTCTGACATCGTCTTTTTGATATGAAAGAAGGTTGATTCTATCAGGACCATGGCATCGATTTTAGACCTTATCGTCATACGGACGTAGTCGATTTATAAGATAATCAATATTCTAGAGTAACATTTATATGAATATCTGGATTATGGCGCCGTTTTAGGTACCACTTCATATTTCTAACATCTTTGGACTAAATACGGTGGATTTTGTTCTGTTAGCGGATTCTGGCGCCGTTTTTTGGTAAGCGAAACCGAGATTCAAAGACGTTTTTGTAAGCGTGCCTGGATTCTAGCGTCGTTTTTGTAAACATATCCGGATTCTAACATCGTTATTTGTAAGCACATCCGGATTCTATCGTCGGTTTTGAAAGGGATACCGGATTCTATCGTCGTTTTCGTAAGCAAATAGGAATTATATGACCATTTTTGTAAGCAAATTCGGAATTTACCTTCGCTTCTGTAAACAATACCAGATTCCAACATCGTTTTTTTTTAAAGCAAATCCGGATTCCAACATCGTTTTTGTAAGCATACTCGAATTCCAACATACTTTTTTTTCAAACAGTACCGCAATCTACCATCGTTTTGTAATCACTGGATTCCGACTTTTTTTTTCAAATAGTACCGCAGTCTACCATCGTTTTTGTAACCACCACCGGATTCCAACGTCGTTTTTGTAAGCATATCCGGATTCCAACATCATTTTTTTAAGTACCGCAATACTTCCATCGTTCTTGTAACCACCACCGGATTCTAACATCACTTTTTGTAAGTAGTACCGCAATCTACCATCGTTCTTGTAACCACCATCGGATTCCAGCGTCGTTTTCGCAAGCATATCCGGATTCTCACGCATATCTCCCAAATCCAGGGAAGCCAAACTCCGCGACGACACTGTAAACAAACTCACCGTCATCGAGAAAACATTAACGGAGGAAAACCGAAGGAGAGCCGCGAAGGAAAAGGAACTACAAGAAAGTGTGGATAAACAGATGAAGGAAGCGCAGATGAGAGAGAACGACGGGACGGCAGCGCTCAAGAAACATATGGAGGTAAGATGTGAATAGATTGATAAATGGAGAGAGAGAGAGAGAGAGAGAGAGAGAGAGAGAGAGAGAGAGAGAGAGAGAGAGAGAGAGAGAGAGAGAGAGAGAGAGAGAGAGAGAGAGAGTGAGAGAGAGAGAGAGAGAGAGAGAGAGAGATCAGAGAGAGAGAGAGAGAGAGAGAGAGAGAGAGAGAGAGGAGAGAGATGATATATAATAAATGATAACAAAGCAACAACTACATCAACAATAACAACAACTCACGAATAATTCATATCACCCCTCGCCCCACCCCACAAAAAAACACAACCCTCCTTCCCCTACCTCCTTTCCCTCCTCCTCCACCTTCACCCCTCCACACCAACCACCACACCACCACACCACCACCACCACCACCACCACCACCCACCACCACCACCACCACCACCACCCCACCCACCCTCCCCATCCCACCCCCACCCCACCCCACCCCCACCCCCACCTCGCCACCATTACCTCTCCCTCCTCTCACCTTCACCTTCCTCCTCCTCCTTCTCCCTCCCTCTCCCCACCCCTCGCTCCCTCTCCCTCCCTCCCCTCCCTCCCCTCCCCTCCCTCTCCCTCTCCCTCTCCCTTCCCTTCCCTTCCCTTCCTCCTCCCTCCTTTCCTCCCTCATTCTTCTCTCTCTCTCCCTCCCTCCCCAGCAACACGAAACTCAAGTCCGGAACAAACTCGGCGAGATGACCACCACCATCAACAACCTGGAAGCGGACGTCAAGCAGTACCAGCTGGAGCAGGAGAAGGTCATGGCAGCGGAGATCACGCAGCGGCAGAACGAGAATAAAGTTGGTTTTTCGTTTTTTTTTTTTCAGGTCGTTTGTTTTCTTTTCTTATTTCTTTATTTTGTTTTATTTTATTTTGTGTTTTATTTTTCGTTGTTTTTATTTATTTGTTTCTTTTTCAGTTTTTTTTTTATTTTTGTATTTCATTATGTGTGTTTTTTTTTAGTTTTTTTTTGTTATTTTATTTCAGTATGTTATTTTTATTATTTATACTATTTCTTTGTTGTTTTTTATGGTTATGAGTGTTAAGTATTGTAATGAAGATAATGATAGTAAATTAGTGATGTTGAGTATTAAATAGCAGTAATGATTGTTCATGAATTAAAAATATAAACAATGGGTTAATAGAGGGTTAAATATGGGTATGATTGTATGAAAACCATATGTGTAAATCAATGAATAAATGATTGGGTAAAAATAGAAATGAAAAAAATGCATAGATGACTTAGTAATTAGATATAAAATGAATCAATATCTTCATAGATAAATACAAAGTAAATGATTCACATTAATAAAGAAAAAAAAACAGAAAACAAATAAACAAAATTAATTTATTTGTCAATTTATTTGTTTAAAAACTGACCAATAAACAAACAGGTAAGTTAATGACCTAGATTAAGAGACGAATAATTTCCCCCAGATTCTAGAAGCCAAAATAGACGACCTCGAAGACAGACAGAGGCGGGGCTTAGCGTCCCTCCAGTCAGCTGTTGGCGATGTGGCAGCCAATAAGAACACGGGGAGGAAGTCACCTGATTATGACGAGGTGGGTTGCCAGTTTGGACATTTTTTATTGTTTTTTTTCATTATTTTAGGGCTTTTTGTTAGCATTTTTATATTTTTTTTATTCATTTATATTATTATTTTGTAGATTTTTTGGGCAAATTTCATTTTTTTTTTATTATTTTTATTTTTTATTTTTTATATTATTTTTTTTTTGTTTTCAGGGCACTTGAGTTACGTTTTCTCCCAATTTTCGGGGTCACTCGGCTTATATTTAGTTAGTTTTTAGAATTATTTAGGTTATTTTTTCTAGTTGCATACGTCATCCAGTTAACTTGAGAAATAAAAAATCTAGTTACAAATTTGCTTGTTTTACGTAATAGGTATTTGACAATTTTTCAGTTGCTGGGAAAATGTTTATTTTCACCCTGTGATATTGTTATTAACACCTTTTGGTTATTTTATTATCAGTTGATGATCATTTTCTTGGTTTCACTAGGTCTATAAACAATAGATATTTTATTTTCTAATGTTTGATATTCTCTAATATGAAACCCTGAATATAATCATGCTGTGATGTTTTAAGCCTTCTTTAACTGAATTTAGATGGAAATCCAACTTTTTTTTTCAGATATATACTGCAAATTAATAATTTAGATGAATATAAATTCTAAGTCCTTCACAATAGATTAATTATTTCGTTTCCAGATACACAACAACCTAAAGAATTTACACTTTTTAAACAGCTATCATGTAGACTCTTTAAAACTCATCAAAAATTATTTTATCTGCAATTTAAGACATTAAACAACTTAGTTATGTAAAGCTACTTACACTAGCGTCAAAATTCCTAATATTATTATTATTATTATTTTGTCCTTTGGCATTGAACATTCTACAATTTGAATTCTCTTAATTTCCATCATCGAAAATTCTATTGCCTGTAATCGAAGTAGCATCGAAAAATTGTAAACCTACACTCTAGCATCGAAAAAAACTATTATCTTTAACTTGTTTGATATCTAGCATCGAAAATTCTAGTATTTTTGAACTATATAGGCTATCAGTGGACATCATTTATTCATACTTCAATGAATAATCCGTTGAAATCGTAATAAATAAATAATTAGATAAATAAACAGATAAATGAATGGCTGAACAACAGATTAAAATCACCTACATCTGTCAAAACTGATGTAGTGAATAACGAAAGGATTTTATTTACGCCAGATGGATTTCGGAGCGTCAGATAGTCATCAGGTGAGACGCCTTTTGCCGAGTCAGCTGTGACACGACTCTGCGAATGATTAATTTGAATTTTTTTTATCTCCTCTATCTGACGTAAAAGAAAATCTGGCTCTCTAAAGAATTTGCTCTCTTTCTGTGGATTTTTTTTCTGTCTATATTGCTGGAGGAATTCTATTCTGATTCGCCCTGCTAAGACTGGGTATTTTCGGTTTGCTAAGTCCAAGTCCGAGTCACTAGCACAGACTCGAACGAAGCGAGAAATGCAGTTTCTTTGGATTCATTTTTTTTATTATTCAGAAAGAGATATATGTATATATCTTTATTTAAATAACTAGACAATATACATCGGCTCAAAAATGTTGATATAACAACTCTCGTATGTTTTTTTGTTTTTTTTTTACAGTTTTGTTTTTAAACTTATTACACACATGTTGCACATATGAAAGAACAGTTCATATGTGATTTCTTTCTAGAAATTTTCGCTTTTTCATCCATCGTGCATGACAACAACCATGATTTTTGCTTTATATATAGACGTGAATTTTACTACTTCTTTTGGTAATAAATTTGGCTCAGGGACATGCCATGAATTACGAATATTTATGCCTAATGAATTTTCTCTGTCTGTAAACGTATTTGTTATACAGCATTTCGTACAATGATATTGTGTTCCTTTTTCAGTGCTTGAGATACGATAATTCGTTTTTTTTTAATTTGAGGAAGCAATGACTTAACCTATAACAAATCTTTTTCGAACATTAGAACTTAAGAAAACTAGCTAATCATTCGTCTGGTATTACAATGGATCTGGCAAGTGAGATCTCCCTGCAAATAACGGATTCCAAGCCGGATATTTTCGGTTTTAAGGCGGAAGGTCGCCCTCAGGAACCTATCCAGCGGTCCAAGCGGAATTCTAGGATCTGGGCGAAGTGAGAATCTCCCTTGCGCAATAATGGTTCCAAGCCGATCACTTATGATTAATTTCTTATATTATTATATTTAATTTTATAAAGAATTGAGATAGATCAGATATATAAGAATTTCTCTTAATTATATATTAATCATTCATAATATAAACCGCAATAATCTCATGATATATGAATGGATAACATGATGATTTAATGGCGAATACTTATTATAATATGAATTTATTTAGAATTATTATCGGATGGATATATAATTCATTTATAATTAACCCTATTGGGAAAATTGATATTGATAATTATAAGGAATTATGATTGATAGAGATCTTATTGATTATATTTTATAGAAAAAATTTTATTGAATTTTAAATAGTCTTACATAGATTACGATTATATATTCTTAATTATTATTTTTATTTTCATTTATAAAGATTACATTTCTATATAATATCCATTATTCGATTATTTACGATAAAATTTTATTTTAAGATTGATTATTTATATATTTGAAATTGATTATAAAATTATTATATTTTATAATTTATAAATTTAGAAAGATAGAAATATTAAATCGATTGAAATAAACGATTTAATTATTAGGTTTTTTTTATTTGACATTCGTAGAAATTTTATATTCGGTATTGTTCTGCGGAAGGATCTGGGCGAAGTGAGATCTCCCTTGCCAATAACGGTTCTAAGCCGATATTTCGGTTTAAGGCGGAAGGTCGCTCAGGACCTATCCAGCGTCCAAGCGGATTCCTAGGATCTGGCGAAGTGAGATCTCCCTTGCCAATAATGGTTCCAAGCCGATATTTCGGTTAAAGGCGGGAGGTAGCACAGGACCTGTTCAGCATCCAAGCGGATTCCTAGGATCTGGGCGAAGTGAGATCTCCCTTGCCAATAACGGTTCCAAGCCGATATTTCGGTTTAAGGCGGAAGGTTGCTCAGGACCTATCCAGCGTCCAAGCGGATTCCTAGGATCTGGGCGAAGTGAGATCTCCCTTGCCAATAAATGGTTCCAAGCCGATATTTCGGTTAAAGGCGGGAGGTAGCACAGGACCTGTTCAGCGTCCAAGCGGATTCCTAGGATCTGGGCGAAGTGAGATCTCCCTTGCAATCAACGGTTCTAAGCCGATATTTCGGTTTAAGGCGGAAGGTCGCTCAGGACCTATCCAGCGTCCAAGCGGATTCCTAGGATCTGGGTACGGCAGTGATACCTTGTAAATGTCATCAAGGAAAGACAGATGAAAAAGAATAGAGAAAACGGAAAATAAAAGAGAATGATGTAATTTATTTTTTTTTCTATTTGCTTTATATATTGATATTCATAGATGTGGTTTAAAGCGTCATTTCGTTTAAGCTTTGTGCTTTTTTGTACATCGCTGGCTTAAATAAATAGATAAATGAATGGCTGAACAACACATGAATACTGTGTACGCTTTATGAATATTGAAATATTTACGGTCTTTCTATATGATTTTGCGATCACCTTTTGGCATAAATTCACTGTCGTTATTTTTGTGTACTCCAGTTTGATTAATCTGCTTAATTTGGCGTGTTTCCTTTGATACGATGATTCGTGTGTATATATAATATATATATATATATATATATATATATATATATATATATATATGTGTGTGTGTGTGTGTGTGTGTGTGTGTGTGTGTGTGTGTGTGTGTGTACCGATATTTCTACATTTGATTGAACAACTGTACCTAACCTGAAAAAAATGAATGCTTCTCTGCGCACTCTGCATTTTTTCCTCATAATTGTTGTAATTATTGTTATATTTCATCAGGGAATTACAAACAAAGAATATATTAGTCACATAATTTGATTGACAATAGTATTTTCTATTGAAAGTGATTATGATTAATGATATCAATCTTAACTTTATCATTCGGTTGGTAATAACAATCAGCTGTTTTTTCTAGCCTCGCACAAGCGCTATTCGAGGAGCATCAGCTGAGTCCGTGGCGGAGGTAGGCCTATTTTTTTTTTATATTAGAAGTCTCACTGTATATATATTTATATTTGGGCTATTTCTGCACCGCGTATTCCCATTTTTCTAAGGGAGTGAGAATAAAGAGAAGGAGAAGAGGGACAAGAGAGGGAAGGTGTGGGCTTATTTCTGCGCGCTGGGCTTATTTCTGGCTTATTTTCTAAGGAAGTGAGAATAAAGAGAAGGATAAAAGGACAAGAGAGGGAAGGTGTGGTTATTTCTGCACCGCTTATTTTCTAAGGAAGTGAGAATAAAGAGAAGGAGAAAAGGGACAAGAGAGGGAAGGCGTGGGCGTGAGCGTGGGCGTGAGCGTGGGCGTGGGCGTACCGAGGGGGAAGATGATATACAAAATCGCTTGATCCATTCAGTCAAAAAAAAATCCATTGTAAAAGATCACTGCGAAGAGAGTGATGCAATTGAATGCAATTCCCGACTTGTTTATTTATTTATTTTCGTAGATGTGGCTTCCATTGTCCTTTAATTTAGGCTTTGTTCATATCTCGCATTAATTAAGATGATATACACAGCGGAAAATATCTACGGTCTTTTTCCACCTTTTTTGCAATTAGTTTTGGGCGTGAAGTCCTCGTAATTATTGTCGTGTGCTTCAATTTGATGGTAATTTTCAGTTTAATGACACGTGTTTCCTTTCATATAATAATTTCGCGTATTTTTATACTCATGAATATATTTTTATATCGATATACTCTCTTTCATTAAGGAAATGCAAACACAAAGGGTACATTACTCACATGATTTGATTAACGAACGTCTTTTCTTATTGGAAATGATTGTGATTAATTATATCGATGTCAGCGGTATCGTTCGGTTGATCATAACAAACAGCTGTTTTTTTCTAGCCTCGCTCAAGCGCTTTTCGGGGAACATCAGCTGATACCAAGGAGGAGGTAGGCCTATATTTTATTTAAGAAATCTATTTTATCCCTTTTTTATTTTTTTATTTTTTTACTATTTCTGCACTTATCTCCGCAATTTTAAGAAAGTTGAAATAAAGAGAAGGATAAAAAGGATAAGAGAGGGAAGGCGTGAGGGGGGGGGGATGAAATGATGTAAAAATCACAGGATCAAATAAAAGATCTTTGTGATAAGGTATAAAGATCAAGGTGAAATTATTGTAGATAAAGAGTGAAAAAGGATTATTTATTCTCATTTGACACCCTTTCTATATGAAGTTTTTAGGCAGATAAGGATAAAAAGAAGTTTTAGGTCTGTATCTCCCTCCGCCCAAATAGAAATAATTATGTACGTTTTTTTTTTTTTTTTTTTTTGGGGGGGGGGGGCGTGTCTATAAATCCATAGCAGTCTGTCTATCAGTCAGTCAGAGTACCTGTCAGTTTACCTGTCAATCAATCAGTCTATCTACCTGTCAGTTTACCTGTCAATCAATCAGTCAGTCTATTTTTCTATTTGTATTGAAATGATAGAATGGAAAAATGTATTTCAAGGAGATTCGGTATATATTTTTATTTATGAAATATTTATGAATATTTTACTAATAATCGTAGATGTGGTTTGGTGTGTCGTATTTTTATCGTTGAGCTTTGTGCGTATTTATTGCTTTATCAGCTTTATTAATTTGATATAAAAAGAGCAGACTTTCCTAAATGGATATAAAGAGACTCGCTCATTTTCCATTAGTTTTATGTATAAAATGCCTGTATATGTATATGTATAAAAAAAGTTTGTATAAATTTTTATTTTCTTTCTTTTTTTGTGTGTGTTCGTTTGTGTGTGTGTGTGTGTGTGTGTGTGTGTGTGTGTGTGTGTGTGTGTGTGTGTATGTATTGTTTATTCACTGTCCACAATTCTGACTAATGTATATTTCATAGTGCAAGAACAGAAGAAAATAGGTTTTTATTCACATCGAATGCCTTTGCTTTTCACCAATACCAACAATTAATCATGTTGATATAGAGCAACAGGCTGTATTGCAACAATTAACTAATCAGATCTTCGCCACTGTGATTAGAAATTCCAATCTATTTCTCTATTTCTATTTCTCTCAGATTAGAAATTCGATGTTCAGCTAATACCGAACTCTCGGACAAATTATCGCCATTTGTGATTTAGTTATTCAATTCTATTTCTCTATTTCTCTCAGATTAGAAGTTCAATCTTCAGTTAATACCGATACCTGGTATTGCTTACGAGACGAAACTAATTTTACACTTTACGTATACGACATAGTATAGTTAGAGAATGCTTAATTGTCTTTCTATTAATATATATTTTTTTCTCCGTGAAAATGAATAAAAGAAAAAAATCATAATCATAAGCCAATTTTCATTCTTTATTGGGCTGTTTTTTTCGTCTTTATTATGGTAGTGAAGCGTAAGTAGAGCGAATGAGAATGAGAGTAATAAATGCGTATGTTTCTCTTCATATAAAAATGATATCTTGTTCCTTGCTTCTTGCATGCCTTAAAAAGCGAATACATTATAAACATCTTTCCATCTCGCAATTGACCACTGTTATTTTTTCTTTAATTTTGCAAAAAGAAATGAGAAACTGACATATTTGTTGTTGACGGTTGCCGATTAGCTAAGAACATTCAATAATATTACAAAAATCTAAATTCGGGAACGTAAATTAAATTTTTATTCAGTAACAAATCTTTTTAATTATGATAAACAAGAAATAATTTCACTCTACTTGTTTATTCAAGAATTCGAATTCAGGCAGTCAGCGCGGTTATACACCGAGACTGCAAGAGGTAAGATGCGGTTCAGTTGCATTTTCTGAAGTGGATTCAGCTTTTCCGCTTTGCTTCTTTTGATTTGCGGTTTGACTGTATGGAATTTCAAGGCGAGATGCAAGCTTATGGTGTGTATATATATGTATATACATATATGTATGTATGTATGTATATAGTACATACATGCATATATGATATATGCATATGTATGTATATATATGTATATATATCTATATATATAAGTGGATATATATATATATATATATATATATTATATATATATATATATATATATATATATATATATATATATATATATATATATATATGTGTGTGTGTGTGTATGTATGTATGTGTATTATATATATATATATATATATTATATATATATATATATATATTATATATATATATCCTTCCAAGTGTTTTATGATGCTTTGAGGTTGTCTTCGAATTTCTTTTTGTCGTTATGCAAAACGGTTACCGAGTTTAAACTGAATCTGTGCTTGGTGACAAAATTTTGGTTTTCGTCATGCGCTGAAACACATTTCGACATCTTCCAGACGCAAATCCTTGTTGAAGAAACATTTATTATTCTCTCGACGTGAAGGGTAAGTGAATTTAAACGAATTCTAAAAATCATCAGTTCTTCCATATTTACTCTTTTTTCATTCCGTTTTCTTTCTCATATAGGACAGACTTTGCTATTTCGTATGTTTATTATTGTTCCAGCTTCAAGGAGGCACGCGTGTATGTTTACTTATTTTCATTCTTTTATTAACATTTTCTTATCGACGTTTTTTTACATTTAACAAATCATCCGTCATTCTTTTCTATCTATCTTCCTATTTATTCACCTATATTTATTCCCTTATTGGTCTACCTCATCTACATCTCACTTGTATGTTTATCCACTTATCCATTTCATTATTTTGTCTTCTGTCTATCAGTTTATCCATCTATCCGCTCAATTCTCTTAATTTATGTATATCCGTCTACTCAGCTATCAATCAGCATTGAACACAATTACAAACACAGGATCGTGTAAATAGATGAAAAAGAAAGAAAAAGAAAAAAAAAACGACATGATATTTCGTTTTTCTTTTCTTTGACGAGTTCGAAACATTTCATTCTCCTTATTATGTTTATCTTTTATTTATCTATATCCATCGATAAATTAATTCCATCCTTCTGTATCCATTTATCCATCCGTTTGAATTCTATTTATCCGCTTATCCTTCCGTATTCATTTATCCATTTCCCAACTATTCCTCCTCCTTCTCCCTTTATATTAATCCATTCATTCACCCTCTGTATCCATCTATCCACCTCCCCCCCATCCTCTCCCATCACTATCCATCCTTCCATACACTAACCGACCTCTCTAACACGACTTCTTCCCTCCTTCTCTCCCATCTTCCGCCAACGCCCCTCCGCCCTCACGCCCCTCCCACCTCCCTCCTTTCTTCCGTCCATCTCCCTCCCCATCCCATCCCATCCCATTCCATCCCATCTCCCTCCTATCCCTCCCACCCTCCTCCTCCCTTCCTCTCCCACCCCCCTCTTCTATCCCTCCACCCCCTCCAACCCTTTCACTCCCTCCTCCTCCCACACCCTCCACCCACCTTCCCCCCCTCCCCCCACCCCTCCACCTCCTTTCCACTTCCATCCCTCCCCTCCCCTCCCACCACCCTCCTCCCCTCCCTTCCACCTATCCTCCCACCTCCCTCCCAACCCCCCCCAACTCCCTCCCCCTCCCCCTTCCCCCAACCTCCCTCCCCCTCCCCCCAACCCACCCCACTTCCTATTCCTCCCGCCCGCCCCTCAGATCCAGCGCCTCCAGAGCGAGAACGCCGACGGGATCCGCGAGCAGGTGGCCAAGGACGTGGCGCGGATCGAGGGCCGGCTGGGCACCGTGGAGACGAAGGTGCAGCAGCAGGAGAAGAGGATGGATAACAAGCTGCAGTCGGTGAGTGGAGGGGGTGGGGGGGATGGGTGGGTGGAGGGTGAGGGGGAGGGAAGGGAGAGGGTGGGTGGGAGGGGTGGTGATGGATGTAACGGGGAGGGAGGGGGTGAGTGTGTGTGGGAGGGTGCGTGTGTGCGTTTGTGTGTGTGTGTGTGTGTGTGTGTGTGTGTGTGAGTGTGTGTTTGTTGTGTAGATGGTTGTGCGGGGGGATGAATACAATGCGCGCTTACATGCAGAATTATATATATTTATTCCTACTCAACATCATTCTTCCCCCCCCCCCCCCCAGGCCAAGGCACAAGACAAGGAAGCCAACTCCATCATGGGAGACAAGATGCAGCAGCAGATCGACAACGTCATCTTCAGCCAGGAACGTCTCAAGAAGCAGGTGGACTCCTTGCAGAACAAAGTGCAGGTAAGTTGGGGAGGAGTGTGGGCTGATGGGTAATAAAATGGGAGTGTAGAAAATGATTGAAAGGATAATTAAGAAAATGGGAGCTAGATCTGTCTTTCTCTTTCTCTTTCTTTATCTTTATCTTTCCCTTTCCCTTTCTTTCTCTCCAAGTATCCCCCGCCATCAAATCCTACTTCCTCCTCCTTTTCTTCAAATTAACCCTCATCTTTCTCTTTGATTTCAGCTGTCTCTCCCTCTATTTTTTATGCAAATTAACCTTCGTCTTCCTCTTCAGTTTAAGCCTTTTCTTCCTTTCCCTTTTCTTCAAACTTACCTCTCTCTTCCTCTTCAAATTAAGTGTCTTCTTTTTCTCCCTCTTCATATTAATCCTCCTCCTCCTCCTATTCTTCTAATTGATCTTCCTCTTCCTCTTCAAATTAATCCTTCTCTCCCATCTCTTCTTACCATTAACTCTCTTCTCCCTATCCCTCTTTCTCTTCGAATTAGCCCTCCTCTTCCTTTTCTTCAAATATACCCTCTTCTCCCTCTTCCAGTGAACCCTTCTCTTCCTCTTCCTTTCCTGCAAACTAACCCTCCTCTTCTTTAGATTAACCCTCTCTTCTCTTCAAATTCGCTCTTTTCCCTTCACACTGACCCTCCTCTTTCTCTTTAAATTAACTCCTCTTCCTCTTCATATTGAACTTCTTTTTCTTTTCAACCTAACCCTCCTCTTCCTCTTCCTTAGATTAACCTTCCTCCTCCTCTTTCTCTTCAACTTAACCCTCCTCTTTCTCTTTTTCTTCCCTTTCAAATTGACCCTCCTCTTCCTCTTCAATTTAACCCTCCTTTTTTTTTCCTTTTCAAATCCAACCTCCTCTCCTTCTCCCTCCCCACACTAACCTCCTCCTCTCTTCCCTCCCCTTCTCCTCCTCCCCTTCCTCTCCCTCTTCTTCTTCACACTAATCTCCTCCCTTCTCTCCTCCTCCCTTCTCCCTCCTTTCCCTCCTCACACTAACCTCCACCCCCTCCTCCCCTTCTCCCACTTCTCCCTCCCACATTAACCTCCTCCCTTCCTCTCCCTACACTAACCTCCTCCCCTCCTCTTCCTCTCCTTCCCCTCTCCTCCCCTTCTCCCTCCCACACTAACCTCCTCACACTAACCTCCACCCCCTCCTCTTCCTCTCCTTCTTCCTCCTCCCCTTCATCTCCCTCTTCACCCTCCCCACACTAACCTCCACCCCCTCCTCTCCCTCCTCCCCAGGACACCCCCAGGAGCGTGGCGAACCTCAAGGAGGAGATGGAGGACATGGAGCAGCGTCTGAGCAAGAAAGTGGACCAGGAGAGGAAGGAGCGAATGGACGACGTGGCTGAACTGCGCTCGGATATCGATAAGATCGTTGGAAGGAACGAGAGCGTGGGAACCGTGCCGAGCTTGGTGGTGTCGGGTGTCGGGTCGGGTGGGTTAGGGTGGGTCGGGTTGGTGGTAGGGTGGGTCGGTATGTCGGGTTACTGTTCTTAGTGTGGGTCGTTTTTGTTGTTGTTAATGTTATTACCTCTGGCAAGGTGTCCTTTTCTTTTCTGATATTTGTTTTATTGTTGTTATTCTTATTCTTATTGTTTTTGTTGTTATATATATATATATTTTTAATCAGGAGAAACACATCTATTTACAAATTCACACACATACCACAACCCCCTTCACCCACCCCAAACCCCCAACCCTCTCACCCTAATCCTAATCCTAATCCCTCCTCCTCCTCCCCCCCCACAGGCCGCCTCAACCAAGACGTGGACGAGACGCAGACGGGGATGAAGAAGCTGGCGGAGGCTGTGCACGTCGTCAAGGGCTTCCTGTCCGACAAGATCAAGGAAGAGAAGAAGACGAGGGTGCAGGAGGACTCGCTCCTGAAGAAGGACGTGGAGCGACTCAACACGAAGTACTCGGAGTTGAGCGATAAGATCAGGAGTAGTGCTTAAGGTTCGAGGGGTGGGGATGGGTGGGGGGTAGGGGGTGGGGGAGCGTGAAGGAAGGAAGAAGGAGGGTAGGTAGGAATGGTGATGGTGATGATCATATTGTGGAAGGAAGGAGGAAAGAATGGTGATGGTGATGATGATATCGTGGAAGGAAGAAGGAAGGAAGGAATGATGATGGTGATGATATCGTGGAAGGGACGTAAAAGAAAAAGAGGAAAGAAATGATGATATTGTGGAAAGGGCGTAAAAGAAAGGAAGAAGGAAGGAATGATGATGATGAGGATTTCGGAAGGGACGTAAAGGAAATAGGAAAGAATGAGGATAATGGTGATGATGATATCGTGGAAGGGACGTCAAAGAAAGGAAGAAGGAAAGAATGATGATAATGATGATGATAATATTGTGGAAGAGCCGTAAAGGAAAGGGAGGAAATAATGAGGATGAGGATGGTCATGATATGATTTGTCTACTTACGAGTAATGAGGAGCTGTTCTGTTTCCGTTTCGTTTTGAATTTTTTTTTTTTTTTTTTTTTTTTTTTTTTTTTTTTTTTTGCTTTGTGTTTATTTATTTGATCGTATGTTTATTTGTCAGCTAAATTTACCATTACGTTGTTTTTCTTTTCTTTTCTTTGTACGATGCATCTAATTCATCATTATCAACTGTTACCGAGGATCTTCAGTTTATTTGATTTTTTTATCGGTTTCAACTTCATTGTGTTTACTGTTGCTGCCCAGTTTTATTTTATTACTTCTTTTTGCAACTTCGATTACAGCTTCTCCGACTGCCACTACTATTTTTTGTATTAATTTCAGTTGTCCCTGTAATTATCCAGTGATTTTGTTTGTTTCGTTATTGTCACAGAAAATTACCCTTGTTATATATACAGACACAGAGAAAATTATTCCTGTTATATATACAGACACATAGAAAATTATCCCTGTTATATATACAGGCACAGAGAAAATTATCCCTGTTATATATACATACACAGAAAATTATCCCTGCTATATATATATATAGAGAGAGAGAGAGAGACTGACTAAGTGTCAATAAGGTAATATATATGATTTATAGAGAAAATATCACTTCAAAATAAATGTATTAAAAAGTCACTTAGAAAATTAGCCCTGTTGTATAGATATAGACTGACTATGTGTCAGTAAGGTAGTATATGTGATTTATAGAGAAAATATCACATCAAAAGAAAATGTATTAGAGTATTTTATATAGTTCATTACTGTTGGTTGTTTTTGACAATATAAGGTTCATTATGAATGGAATTTGGGTACGATTTTCGATCTTAAGGTCGCTCCTTGAGTTATGTAGTCTTAGAAGAGGGATATATGATGATTGTTGACATTATTTTCATCACTAAGAATAAATTTTGCAGTTTGTTGCACTTTTTTAAAGATATGACATGAAGTTGTGGAGAGAAAAATCCTGGCACCTGTTTGGTTTCGAATTTGTGTGATTACCCTCTTATACTGAATTAAATTTATTGATAAATGTGTGTGGAAATAACTGCATAATCAGGTTTATGAAAAATGATATATCTACGAATATGTACTGTATATAAATATGCAAACACACGCATGCATACATACATATATATGTTGTTGATTTTTTTTGTTAATTTATTTATGTATACAGTCACACAAAACAAAACACACAGATACCCCTATTTATGAGATAAAACAGAAAAAAATAGAAAAAATAACCAAAACAAGAATCTGTGATAGTCCACGTTCAACGCACAACAGATATAGAAAATGGGTGAAGCTTTTTTCTGCTGGCTACGAAATAAGCTGATTACCTATCATGTATATTCTTGCTACCTGTTCTCTTTTTCTTTGTACTTACTATCGTTTGTATTGTGTTTTATGTTTACCAGTACGAAACATGAACGTGAAGTGACGTCAGTAAGTGATTTAGCTGTTCAAATAAAGATGAAAAGTGGACATTCTCTGCTTCTAGACCTTGATGCTGGCCACGACCGTCTGTGGTCTTTGATGTTTACTCACACACACTCACTCACACACACACACACACACACACACACACACACACACACACACACACACACACACACACACACACACACACACACACACACAACACATATATATATATATAATATATATATATATATATATATATATATGTTTTTTCTCATTATCTTTTCTAAACTTTTACGGGACGCAAAAATCCGTCATGACTCCTTTGCCGCTCCTGAACACCATCGACCATGACTTGATGGTAATGACGATTTACTTGAGAAATTTATGTCCCAAAAGGTTAGCTCTCCTGTCAGCTGTGAAGACTTTCCGAGGGCTACAGGGAGCTGGTCCTTCACGTTCAAGTAGTAACTAACGCTAAAGTAATATTGTTGATCAGGATTATTATCATTATTACTTTTGTATTGTTATTATTATCATTATGTTATTTTTGTTATTATAATAATTATTTTATTGTTATTATCATTATATATTACCATTATTATTGTTATTATTATTACCATTATTATTGTTATTATTATTACCATTATTATAATTATCATTAGTAGTAGTTGTAGTAGTAAGAGCATTGTTATAATTATCATTATTGTTATCATTATTATTGTAAAATTTATTATCATTATCATTTTTATTATCATTTTTACCATTAAAAGTATTTTCTTATATTATAAATGCAGTTGTTGTCATTATCATTATTGCCATCATCAATAATATTATCAGTCTCACTAATATAATTGATATATTGTTGTCATTATTTATACTATCATTATAATTGTTATCTTATTCTTATTGTTATTTAATATCATATTATTAACATTGTGGCTATTATTATTCAAAACATTAAATATAGGTATTAAATGTCAGCTGCTTAAAGAAAAAGAAGAAAAAAACGAGAAAAAGAAAGAAAAAAAAAAAAAAAAAGAAAGAAAGAAAAGAGAAAGAAAGCAACAAAAAGGAAAAAGAAAGAACTAGAAAAAGAAAGCAACAAAAAAGAAAAAGAAACAAAAAGAGAAAAGGCAACAACAAAGGAAAAAGAGGAAAAGAAAAAGAAAGTAACAAAAAGATAAGAAAAAAAAACAAAAAGAGAAAGAAAAAACACGAAAAAACAAAAAACAAAAAAAAACAAAAACGAAAGGAAAAAATCTCTTACTCCAGAATCATTACGGTTGCCAGTTATATATTTTTAATACACTATTGCACGCCCTAAAAGTTGTATGTTTTATTTTTATGATCAAACTAAAAATAAGTCAGGAGCAGTGCAATTTAGTTTAAGGTTTAGGGCAGTTTACTGTCCTTATAGACTAGCAAGAGGGAAAAGAAAATATATGTAATATTAATGATAAAACATAATAATCATAAATAAAAATATGCAAATTACGATGATATTAATACACCAGAGGTATTGCGTATTCCACGAGACCTTTTGTTTTTTATGAATATATATACACACAAAGTTAGGTTTACAGGGTAATAAAAGATTATCCAAAAAGCTGGCCATTTTTTGTACGTACAGTCCTGAAACATCATAAAACGAGGCCGCATAATAAACATAATAAATTTGAGCAAAGTTTTTTAAAGCACTTTCAACGCATAAATACCCTTCACTTGATCTAACCCCCTTACCTAAACCACCATAACCCTTTCCCTCATCAACCCCCTTACCCATTTTCAACTTTCCAACATTAGATAGTTGACGCATAACAACTATCACCTGACATCACCCTTTACTATACCTTCCTATATGACCTAAAATAAATAAATGTGCTATATGACCTTAGATGTCTAGCACATTTATTTGGCTTTTAACCATTAACCATTAACCAGTTCAACCGATTAGAGTTGCCAGCACAGTACACAGTCGACACACGATATATGCATATACAATACAGCACAGTACAGTTCACGACACAGTGTGCAGTATCCGGTACAGTATGTGGGGAGGTATGAATGAGAACGAATATCTTCCACAAATACAAGAGATGGTTCGATTTGAATATATCCTTCGTCAGAAATACAATGTATATCTATGACGAAAGATATATTAACTGAAACCGGTTAAAATACATCTCTTGTATTGTGAAGACATTCGTTCTCATTCATTACCTTTTCTACATTTGTCAACATGAATACGGTTCACGGTACAGCACCTTTAAAGTACAGTGTACTACAGGATAATAAACATTACAGGAAACACTCAGCAGACAGTTAAATAGACAAAACAGCAAAGATTTAATATTAAAAAAAAAAAAGATTCTTAAAATTTCTCAAAGATTTGATATCATTGAAAAAAAACTCTGATTCCTAAAATTTCTCAACATCTCTAATATGTGATTCCTATGTCATTAAAAAAGCAATTTGCAGTTACATTTCAGTAAAGTTATTGGCAGAGCGTAGTGCAAGAATATCATAGTACTAATAAGTATATCTCAGTAAGATTCACTCAGATTCTAAAAGTGTAGAATCATCTGTCTCTTGTGAATCATCTGAGTGAGAGGAGAAACAACATTAATAATACAAAGTGCCACGCCTAAAGGTTGTGAATAATGATGGAAATGGCATAAACACTATGAATATCTCATTCAAAGATGCCTCGATCCACATCTCTTCCCCTTAAAAAATATTAAAAGCATCCTTACTCAGCTCTTTTGATATTTTTATTTTAGTTGTTTCATTTCACCACATAATAAATGTTCGGCAAAGTTCCCACCCATATATCATAGATTAACATAACATATATACTATATATACCCCTATTCTCCCTCTCTAATCTCTCTATTTATAACTATCATCCTAATACTATTATACTTATATACTCTATTATTTTGTCTGTGTGTCGCCTGTTGGTTGCCTTCTCTCTCTTCTATCTATAAAGTCAAATTTAATCTAACTATGGAAGTGGATGGATCCGCTCAATCTAGATACTCATCTACTCATACATCTCTCATCTCTAACCGTTACGCTCCTAAATTCGATTGCGTTGTTGAATTCATTATAAAGAAATTGAATCTTGCGATAAATACAAGTGCGTAATTAAGCAAATCTTTACTAGAGTATAAATCCATCTCGTATTTCTGTCTTGATTTGCTCCCCTTTTCTCTCCATTATCTCTCTCGTCATTGCAACGGGTCAATATTCAGGACCATTTTAAATGAAGTTGAAATTTGAAATTGAATGATGGAAATGCGAGATATAATTGTTTGTATCTTATGTTTCGCCATGATAATCGAAAAGGGTGATAAAGTAAGATTTGTTGACACGAAGCGATAATGGAAAGGAAATCCACGTTTGCAGAATCAGAAAATGTCAGGCATTTTGAATTTGTCAGACACGTCACTGTTCAGCCTTATGGTCGTGATTTTCCTCAGCCCAGCTTCCTCTAGCTCAGCCATCTCGTCTTTCTCATTCCCCTCAATCACTTCTTCTATCACATCCTCCTCCATTTCCTTCGTCTCTTTCGTCTCTTCTCCCACTTCCTCGATCTCTAGAGCCGTCATCTGCCTCTTCTTCCTACCTTCTTCTACGTTCCACATTCTTCCTCCTTTCCTCTTAGCTCTCTTCCTCCTCTCCCTCTTTCTCTTCCTTCCCGCTCCATTCTTATTCCTCGCCTCTCCCTAATTGATCACGCCTCGTCGTGAATTTTGTTTGCCGTTTCCTGGACCTTTCGAACACATTCTCGGGTTTCTCTTTTCTCTGGACAGCTGTTATTTCGGAGCCCTCGTGCCAGCTGGGGTTTCGTATTCCTGTCTCGACCGTTGTGCCCACATGTTCCCTACGTCTCGAGAGGATTTCCACTCCTTGCAAACCGAGTGTCAATTTCTCGTTTGCGCTATCTACTGAGGGCCAGCCTGTGAGGTATACAGGTCCGATCGTGTTTTGTTGCGTAGCCAGGGCGATGAAGGGCGAGGAAGGCGTCATGCAGGTTGTTGAGGTGAAGGGGCTTGGAGGCTCTTCTGGCGGCGTCGCAGCTGCCTGGGCCTCCTCCCGGCCGCTATTGTCTCCTAGTATTACCGTCTCGTCTCTTTCTGTCAATTCTCTCCTCCCCTCTCTTATTGTTCTCTTCGTGGCAGATTAGTGCCCAATGTTGGGTTTCGCCAAGGGAGCCCGAAGGGCCCTGGCAAGTGCCGCGCTGGAGTCCCGCTGTCCTCAACGCAGACGCGGATAAGGGACTGCAAGGACAGGACAGAGGGAATTAGCAAGGGACAGACGGCGAGACAAAGGAGCGGGAGGGTTAGACTGCAAGGACGGGGAAAGAAGGGGAAATTGGATCAGCGGTTAGTACGCAAGTGGACACGGACGGGATTGGAGGAAGGTTGTGATGATAAACGGTTTGAAAAAATCTACCATTAATTGAGCTCCATCGTCACCTCTACAACATACAACACCATTAACATCCTCTTCTTCATTCATCCACAACAACAACAACTATTCAACACCACCACCACAAACTTACTGATACGTGAAGATCCGACGCAAGGGCGACCCCTTCCGCACAGCGAAGGTCGTGGCAATGGTCATGTACTTCGTCGGGAGACATGATGGTCGCAGTCGTGGGCGTACTTGAACTGGAACTTCTTTCCGTACATGAGGTGCACGTAACGACCCGCCAGCACGCGTCTGATTCCTTCGTCGTCGGAGCGCACGAGAGAGGCGTACTTGGGCTCGACCATGTCACGCCACACGTCTCGGTACAGGCCGTCGGGGGCGAGCTGGGGCGAGATGGGGAAGGGGAAATGGGGAAGGGAGGGGGGAGGGTCATGGTAGTGGTTTTGGTGGTGTTAAAGTTTTATTTATTTATTTATTTTTTTATTTTTTATGTGTGTATGATTTTTGATTTACAGAAAAGACACTTGTATAAGAAAACTGCAGAGCAATATTTAAACTCCAAAACCCTACACCCCCTAAAAATCGAAAACCTAAAAATCCTTGGAATCTCAAACCTAAACCTCACACCCTAACCCCCCACCCCTAAACCTCACACCCTAACTCTCCCAAACCCCAAAAAAACCCACACCCTAACCCAACCCCCTAAACCTCACACCCTAACCCTCCCAACCCACCCAAAATCCTCACACCCTAACCCTCCCAACCCCTCCAAAAACCTCCACACCCAATCCCCAACCCCCAAAAAACTCACACCCTAATCCTCCAACCCACCCAAAACCTCACACCCCTATATCCTCCAACCCCCCAAAAACTCAACACCCTAACCCTCCCAACCCCCCAAAACCTCACACCCTAACCCTCCCAACCCCCAAAACCTCACACCCCTAATCCCCAACCCCCCAAAACCTCACACCTAATCCCCAACCCCCAAAACCTCACACCCTAACCCCAACCCCCCCAAACCTCACACCCTAATCCCAACCCCCCCAAAACCCTCACACCCTAACCCTCCAACCCCCAAAACCTCACACCCTAATCCCAACCCCCAAACCTCACACCCTAAACCCTCCCACCCCCCAAAACCTCACACCCTAACCCTCCCAACCCCAAAAACCTCACACCCTAACCCTCCCAACCCCCAAAACCTCACACCCTAATCCCCAACCCCCAAAACCTCACACCCTAACCCTCCCAACCCCCCAAACCTCACACCCTAATCCCAATCCCAAAACCTCTCCTACCTTGAAGCTGCCCTCGACGGAGATCCCCTTAACGAAGCCGACAGTCGTACTCGTCCCGCTTCTCGTAGAGCTCCTGCAGGGTGCTGAAGGGGTGGCTGTAGGAGGTCACGGCCAAGTGGGAGATGATGAAGCACGTGTAGAAGGCGTAGAGGAGCATCGTGTTGAGGTAGATGGTGACGAAGGCGATGCGGGAGGAGCCGCTGGTGAGCTGGAGGGAGGTGCCTGGGTGGGTGGAGGAGGAGGAGAAGGGGTGGAGGAAGTGCCAAAGGGAACGCACAAAAAGTTCAAGACATACATCTCATCTCTCACTCTCATTCTTTTTATATTTCCTTCTCCGTCTCTTTCTTTCTTTCTCTCTCTCTCTCTCTCTGTCTGTCTGTCTGTCTGTCTGTCTGTCTGTCTGTCTGTCTGTCTGTCTGTCTGTCTGTCTGTCTCTCTCTCTCTCTCTATTGTTGGAGAAAACTGTTGGAAAAAGGATGTTCTTAAGTTTACTGGGAGGGGAGATGGGGTTTTGGGGGTCGTGGATTTTATTTTGAGGTCTGAAGAAGGGAAAGATGGGGTGGCGTATGAAACGTAACAGCAACTCAACAAAAACAAACATGCAAATTACTTACACACACACACACACAAAATCCTTACACAAAAATTGTTTACGCACATACATAAAAGAACATTCACCCTACACACCCACACACAAACCCCCAAAACTCACTCTGTGCGCACAGCGATCCGAAGACCAGAAGAAAAGCATCTCCCACCGAAATAGTTTCCCCTTCAAACGGCGATTTCCCCGTCGCATAGAAAACGAAGGACGAGACCAAGAGCGTGAGGCCGACGACCAACCACACTTGCCATTGAAACTCTCGCGTGAAACTTGTCCACGCTGATTGGTGGTTGTCGGGCCGGCGGAGAACGAGGTGGTAGCTGAGAAGGAGTGATAAAGATGGTAGATTATGGGAAAATATGAAGGCAAGATTTGGAATTGTAGATGAGAGAGATAGTGATAAATTATGTGGCTGAGAGGGAGTGACAAAGATGGTAAATTATGGAAAGAGATGAAAAAAATAGAAATTGTGGGGTGAGATCGAGTCATAAACATGGTAAATTATGGGAAGAAATGAAGACAAGATTTGGAATTGTAGCTGAGAGAGAATGTGATAAAGATGGAAAATCATATGAAGAGACGAAGACAAGATTTGAATTTATGGCTGAGAGAGAGAGTGATAAAGATGGTAAAATATGGGAAGAGATGAAGAAAAGATCTGAAATTGTAGCTGAGAGAGAGAGTGATAAAGATTGATAACTATGTGGAGATGAAGACGAGATTTGGAATTGTGGCTGAGAGAGAGAGAGATAAAGATGGTAAATTATGGGAAGAGACGAAGGCAAGATTTGAAACGGTAATTGAGAGGGAGTGATAAAGATGGTAAATTAAGTGAAGAGATGAAGGCAAAATTTGAAATTGTAGATGAGCTTTCTTTTCTTTTTTAAGGAAAATATGCTTTTTCTTTAAAGATCCATCAGTTTTCTACCCATTAAGGCTTTTATAACCATTTTATTACTGATAAATGATAAAAAAAAAATAGGTAGATGAAACAAATAAAAGAGTAAATAAAAACAAACAAAATAGACAAATTAATTATGTTTAATGAATCAGTAAATAAATGAAATAAATAAAACAAATGAATGAAGAAATAGATAAATAAAAATTAAGTAAAACAAATAAAACATAAATGAATAAATGAATTAATAAAACAGACAGATAAAATAAATAAATAAAACAGATAGATAAATGGATAAATAAAACAGATAGATAAATAAATAAAACAGATAAATAGATAAATAAATGAATGAAAAGATAGATAGATCAATAAACAAATGAACCATAGATAGATAAATAAATCATAAATAAATAAAACATAATAAATAAATAAATATTAATATAAAAAAACATAATAGATAATAAAACAAATAAATCAATCAACACAAATAAACAAAACAAATGACCTCTGACCCCGACATCTGGATCCCCATGCAGTAGTCGACGACGTTGCTCCTCGCCTGGGTGTGGTCCAGCGGGGCGACGATGACGTCACTCGTGCCCTGGTCCAGCTCGCCCACCATCCCGGACCACGCCCCCATCCGGGACTTGGGCGCCCCCCACTCGCCGTCTGCGGGCGTCTTGCAGGTGTAGCTGGAGGGGGGGGGGGGAGGGGAGGGGAGGGGAGGGAGGGGGAGTTATTAGGGCGTTGGGGAAGTCTGTTGGGTGTTTATGTGTGTGTGTATACGTACATGGAGATAAATACGCATGTTTGAACGGATATTTATAGGCAAACACACACATAGATACCCACGCACACACACACAAACACAAGCATGCATACACACACACAGAGACACGCACACACAAGCAAACAAGCAACACACACACACACACACACACACCACACACACACACACACACACACACACACACACACACATATATATATATATATATATATATATATATATATATATATATATATATATATATATATTTATTTATTTATTATCTATAGTATAAACGAAGCATACCTTCCAAACCCCCGAATTTTGTATTTTGCAGAAAGCTCACAGCATTGTTTACATTCGCGAGGGTTCAAGACAACGGGTTTTGTGGACTATAGAGAGGCAACTTTTGAATTTCAATTAAAGCACAACCTGTGAGGTCCCCACAATTTTATCAACTTCCCCGACGTGTACGAACACTAGTCAATAATTCTGTTATACCTTTCTCGGTATGTATAGTGCGGCTGCCTTAATTAGTATTGCCTATCTCTCTCTCTCTCTCTCTCTCTCTCTCTCTCTCTCTCCTCTCTCTCTCTCTCTCTCTCTCTCTCTCTCTCTCTCTCTCTCTCTCTCTCCTCTCGCTCTCGCTCTCTCTCTCTCTCTCTCACTCTCTCTCTCTCTCTCTCTCTCTCTCTCTCTCTCTCTCTCTCTCTCTCTCTCTCTCTCTATATATATAATATATATATATTATATATATATATATATATATATATATATATATATATTATACATATATATAACCCACATCCCAAGACAAGGCAAAAATACCCACGTGAAGTTGCTAGGGACCCGGATCTCCTCCCAAAGGTCAGCCATCCACCCGGAGATTCTCACTGTCCTGTTGCCGACCTTCTCCGTGAAGATTGAAGGCTGAGACTGAGGAGAGACGACGGAAGGGTTAAGAAAGTGAGGAGAGACGACGAAAGGGTTAAGAAGAGGTTTAAGAACGACGACGAGGAGAGACGACGAAAAGGTTAAGAAAGGGAGGAGAGACGACGAAAGGGTTAAGAAAGTGAGGAGAGACGACGAAAGGTTAAGAAAGTGAGGAGAGACGACGAAAGGGTTAAGAAAGTGAGGAGAGACGACGAAAGGGTTAAGAAAGGGAGGAGAGACGACGAAAGGGTTAAGAAAGGGAGGAGAGACGACGAAAGGGTTAAGAAAGGGAGGAGAGACGACGAAAAGGGTTAAGAAAGGGAGGAGGACGACGAAAGGGTTAAGAAAGGGAGGAGAGACGACGAAAGGTGTTAAGAAAGGGAGGAGAGACGACGAAAGGGTTAAGAAAGTGAGGGAGAGACGACGAAAGGGTTAAGAAAGTGAGGAGACGAAAGAAGAAAGGACGACGAAAAGGGTTAAGAAAGTGAGGAGAGACGACGAAAGGGTTAAGAAAGGGAGGAGAGACGAAAGGTTAAGAAAGTGAGGAGAGACGACGAAAGGGTTAAGAAAGTGAGGAGAGACGACGAAAGGGTTAAGAAAGGGAGGAGAGACGACGAAAGGTTAAGAAAGGAGGAGAGACGACGAAAGGGTTAAGAAAGTGAGGAGAGACGACGGGT
>NW_020870183.1:508156-513156 GCF_003789085.1 Penaeus vannamei | reverse complement strand
GATGAACAAGAACAAGAAGCCACAGATGAACAAGAACAAGGAAGCCACAGGAAGAACAAGAAGCAAGGATGAACAAGAACAAGGAAGCCACAGGATGAACAAGAACAAGGAAGCCACACGATGAACAAGAACAAACACAATGGAACCACAGGAAAGAACAAGAAGAAGGACACAGGAATGAACAAAAACAAGGAAGCCACACGATGAACAAGAACAAGGAAGCCACACGATGAACAAGAACAAGGAAGCCAAGATGAACAAGAACAAGGAAGCCACAGATGAACCAAAACAAGGAAAGCCACACGATGAACAAGAACAAGGAAAGCCACAGGATGAACCAAGAAACAAGGAAGCACAGATGAACAAGAACAAGAAAGCCACAGGAAGCACAGGACGATGAACAAGAACAAGGACAGGATGAACAAGAACAAGAAGCCACAGGATGAACAAAAAGAACAGAGGAAGCGGGAACAGAAGAACAAGGAAGCCACACGATGAACAAGAACAAGGAAGCCACAGGATGAACAAGAACAAGGAAGCCACAGATGAACAAAACAAGGAAGCCACAGATGAACAAGAACAAGGAAGCCACGATGATGAAAGAACAAGGAAGCCACAGATGAACAAGAACAAGAAGCCACAGGATCAACGATGATGAAAAACAAGAACCACAGAAGAACAAGGAACAAGCCACAGATGAACAAGAACAAGGAAGCCACAGGATGAACCAAAACAAGGAACCACACGATGAAGAACAAGAACAAGGAAGCCCACAGATGAACAAGAACAAGGAAGCCACAGATGAGAACCCACACGATGAACAAGAACAAGGAAGCCACAGATGAACAAGAACAAGGAAGCCACAGGATGAACCAAAGCAAGGAAGCCACAGATGAACAAGAACAAGGAAGCCACAGGATGAACAAGAACAAGGAAGCCACAGGATGAACCAAAACAAGGAAGCCACACGATGAACAAGAACAAGAATGAGGAAGCCACAGGATGAACCAAGAACAAGGAAGCCACACGATGAACAAGAACAAGGAAGCCACAGGATGAACCAAAACAAGGAAGCCACACGATGAACAAGAACAAGGAAGCCACAGGATGAACAAGAACAAGGAAGCCACACGATGAACAAGAACAAGAACAAGAAGCCACAGGATGAACAAGAACAAGGAAGCCACAGGATGAACAAGAACAAGGAAGCCACAGATGAACAAGAACAAGGAAGCACAGGAACAAGAACAAGGAAGCCACAGGATGAACAAAAACAAGAAGCCATGAACAAGAACAAGGAAGATGAACAAGAAACAAGGAAGCCACAGGATGAACATGAACAAGAACAAGGAAGCCTGTGTACCTTAATATGAACAACAAACCTGTTTGGTGTACTTCCCTTATCGACATGAACATAAACATACATAGTATACTAAGAAGGAGCAAGTGAGAAAGAGAGAGGGGAAAGGAGGGAGGGAGGGGAGGAGGGAGAAGGGAGGGAAGGAGGAAGGAGAAGGGAAGGAGGAAGGAGGGAGGAGGAGGAGGGAGGAAGAGAAGGGAGGAAGGGAGAGGAGGAGGAGGAGGAGGAGGGAGGAGGAGGGAGGGAGGGAGGAGGAGGAGGGAGGGAGGAGGGAGAGAGGGAGGGAGGGAGGAGGGAGAGAGAGAAGAGAGAGAGAGAGAGAGAGAGAGAGAGAGGAGAGAGAGAGAAGAGAGAGAGAGGGAGAGAGAGAGAGAGTGAGAGAGAGAGAAAGGGGTTGGGGGGAGAAGAGGAGAGAGAGATAAAGTTAGAGACAGAGACAGACATAGAGATAGAGACAGACAGAAACAGAAACAGAGACAGTAAATAAACAAAAATAGAGCCACAAACAGAGACAGAGTAAGAGTCAGACCCAGAACCAGACTCAGAAACAAACACACAAAAAAACAGAAACAGATATAGAAACAGAGACAGACATTCCAAAAAAACAACAAACAAAACAAACAAACAAAGAAACCTCATAAAGGAGTCTTTCTAACCCTCATTACTCACCCACTTGATACACTTCCCACAACGAGATTTGTCTGGACTCGAGCACAACCAGAGTGACCTGCAGGAGTAACTGTTGTGAGATTGGTGACTGTGATATCAATTTAATGGCATCTAAGTTGGGCTAAGAAACACCTGGTAAAAAATTAATTAAAAAATCTGTTCATAACCTTTTCATTTATCCTGCTAACCGCTATCCAACGAACAAACAAACTAACCAACGAACTAAACAAACAAACTAAATCAACAATAAACAAAACTAACCAAACAACAAACAAATAACAAGTAAATTAACCAAACAGCAAACAAACTAAACAAACAACAAATAAACTAAACAAATAACAAATAAATTAACCAAACAGCAAACAAACTAACCAAACAACAAATAAACTAAACAAATAACACATAAATTAACCAAACAGGAAACAAACTAACCAAACAACAAATAAACTAAACAAACAACAAAGCTAACCAAATCATAACTTCTTTGGCAGAGGTAATTACCATCAATAACTTGTCAGCCTGTCATTTGAATGAAATTATTACCCCTTAATTTCCCTCTCTACTTATCTATCTACTAAATTACTAATTTTTATATCTCCATTAATTCTCTTAATCACTGGCTGATTTATTGTCTCATTCATGTGTTAAATTGTTTATTGAATCCCTTATCAATTCATTTATTTATGAATCTATTATCTATCTATTTACTCATCTATCTATTGATAAGATAATTCATTCATATATTCATCTGCCTATTAAATTTTGTATTTAATTGTCAATTCACTTTTTGTTGGGTACAATACTATTGATTTATCTATATCTAAATTGATTTTCATTTGGTTACCTCATTCCTTCATATATCAGTCTATGATTTCGTTATTCATCTATCCCTCTATCTATCTATCTATCTATTAAATTCTCTATTTATTTACCAACAACTTACCTGATTCAGCAGTGGGAAATGTGCTCTCTTGACCAGCTGTTTGAAGGAAGGAAAGGCCACGCCCATCCACCGTATGTTCTCGTCTTCTTCTCCGGATTTCAGATACTGTGCGGGGAGAAAAAGGGAGTGAGAAAGAGAGAGAGGGAGAGGGCGAGAGGGAGAAGGAGAGATAGATAGATAGATAAATAGAGATAGATAGAGATAGAGAGAGAGAGAGAGAAAGAGAGAGAGAAAGAGATACACACACACACACAGAGAAAGAGAGAGAGAGAGAGAGAGAGAGTGAGTGAGAGTGAGAGTACATCTGCTTGTCTGCATGCATTTGTAGCAGCCACAGAACAGTTTATTTTCTGAAAAAGTATAAAGGCGAGATGATAGAAAGAGATAAATGTAAGGAAAAATAGACATGGTAAGGATGGAAAACAGACAATAAGGCTAATCGGAATAGCAGTGGTAAGGGCGATCAGAATAGTGACTCATATGGATATAATAATAATGATAGTAATAATAGGTGTGGACTAAATATACCTTTTTGATTTTGTTTAAAAATATGTTTGATAATAACAATGAAAAGATTTATACTCGTATCTTTATATACAGTTGCGAAGTGTGTAAGAATTTGCCGAAATAAAATTTTACATCAAATATAACAATAATAAGAATGATATTCGTAATTTGATATAATGATTATGTTCATAATACATAAGACCACATTTTAATATATCAAGGTTGATTACAAATATATTGTACGGGTTTATAAAATTGTTTCGAATTAAAATAATGTTTAGGTTGATCATCATCAGATGGCAGACATGCGACTTGTTTGGCGGTGAGAAGCGAGCTGCGTTTCTCCGTATTTGCTCTTGGAACTCCATAAACCGGCAAGAATTTATGATGAAATTGAAGTTGTGATATCTAAATAGTCGTGATGATATTATGTGAAGAAGAACATACTGTTTATTCTTAATGAAAATCATATATTTCTGATCGGCTTAAAAAATGTTTAGATTTTTTAACCTTTCAGTTGTACCAGTTCAGTTGGGTTTAGTTCAGCAGTTCAGAACAGTTGAGCTTTGACACTACAACAGTTCATTTTCTTAGAGGGCTTTATCCAGAGCTTGTGTACAGCCAATAACACGACACACTGCACTTGAACTTGTAGAAACAAACTTTAGCGAGTTGTGGCATTTATGCATTAACATATCGTATGGATTTTTTTTTATATCTTTAAAAGAAAACCTCTGATTGCGAGAGAGACGTAGCTGCTAGCCCTGACATTGCTCCATTTTCATAGTTATCGTGAACAAAAGTAAATAAACTAGTATTTTCTGCGTCTCTTAAGGACAATTTAAAGACTTAGGAGTGCGGGATATACACACGACACGCATGTCTTAAACTTCGGTCGAGTTAGAGATAAAAATCGGATATAAAAGAGATTTTTATGAAAAGCGATATACAAAAATCGGATATTAAGAGGATTTTTATGAAACGTGATAGACCAAAATCGGATATCAAAGACTTTTTATGAAATGTCGACAAAATTGCGGTGTAAGACATTTTATCTGTCATAGACAAATCCAAGAGTCTATGACATTTCGTGAATAGCGTTCCTGGTGATTGTCATTTAAGTAGGTCATCAAAATTGTCACGAACTTTAGCCAATTATCACGAAGAGGTCAACTGACACGTGACCATTTTTTTTGTGTCATATATACGAAACGCTTCATATTTATCTATTAATCCATCCATAATTTATTTTCTTTTTCTTTTCTTTCTCTTTTTTTTTTTTTTTTACTTTTTATGATAAATCAATTACATTTTAACCGCAGGAAACCTCTCTCTCTTAATCCTGACCTTTGACCTGTTCTCACCTGCGATAACTGGACGGCGTGCGTAGCGGTCCACAGGGGCGTGAGGATGAGGACACGCCCCGAGCTCTCCTTGGGCACGCCCCCCACCACGGCCACAAAAGCTCCTCCACGCCGAGCCACGCCCGGGTAGACCGCCCGCACCCACGCCGCCCATGCT
>NW_020870183.1:493156-495656 GCF_003789085.1 Penaeus vannamei | reverse complement strand
TTCTATTTACCAGTGACGTGATTTCAAAGCCGGTGTTGGACAGCAATTATGAGTAAAGTTTCTTCCTAAATTCGGCGAAAATTCTCGAATGACGCAGTCCGGGAAATGGTTAAGACCGAAATATGTGCGGTGTTACCTGTATGTGTTGCTTGTGTAACGTGTATGTGTTGCTACGTATGTGTATGTGTTGTATGTGTTGCTATGTGTATGTGTACCTGTATGTGTTGCTTGTGTATGTGTACGTGTATGTGTTGCTATGTGTATGTGTACCTGTATGTGTTGCTTTGTGTATGTGTAGTGTATGTGTTTGCTATGTGTATGTGTACCTGTATGTGTTGCTTTGTGTATGTGTACGTGTATGTGTTGCTATGTGTATGTGTACCTGTATGTGTTGCTTTGTGTATGTGTACGTGTATGTGTTATGTGTATGTGTACCTGTATGTGTTTGCTTTGTGTATGTGTACGTGTATGTGTTGCTATGTGTATGTGTACCTGTATTGTGTTGCTTTGTGTATGTGTACGTGTATGTGTTGCTATGTGTATGTGTACCTGTATGTGTTGCTTTGTGTATGTGTACGTGTATGTGTTGCTATGTGTATGTGTACCTGTATGTGTTGCTTTGTGTATGTGTACGTGTATGTGTTTGCTATGTGTATGTGTACCTGTATGTGTTGCTTTGTGTATGTGTACGTGTATGTGTTGCTATGTGTATGTGTACCTGTATGTGTTGCTTTGTGTATGTCGTGTATGTGTTGCTATTGTATGTGTACCTGTATGTGTTGCTTTGTGTATGTGTACGTGTATGTGTGCTATGTGTATGTGTACTGTATGTGTTGCTTTGTGTATGTGTACGTGTATGTGTTGCTATGTGTATGTGTACTGTATGTGTTGCTTTGTGTACGTGTATGTGTATGTGTATGTGTACCTGTTATGTGTTGCTTTGTGTATGTGTACGTGTATGTGTTGCTATGTGTATGTGTACCTGTATGTGTTGCTTGTGTATGTGTACGTGTATGTGTTGCTATGTGTATGTGTACCTGTATGTGTTGCTTTGTGTATGTGTACGTGTATGTGTTGCTATGTGTATGTGTACCTGTATGTGTTGCTTTGTGTATGTGTACGTGTATGTGTTGCTATGTGTATGTGTACCTGTATGTGTTGCTTTGTGTATGTGTACGTGTATGTGTTGCTATGTGTATGTGTACATGTGTTGCTTTGTGTATGTGTACTATGTGTTGCTATGTGTGTGTACCTGTATGTGTATGTGTGTACGTGTATGTGTTGCTATGTGTATGTGTACCTGTATGTGTTGCTTTGTGTATGTGTACCTGTATGTGTGCTTTGTGTATGTGTACCTGTATGTGTTGCTTTGTGTATGTGTACGTGTATGTGTTGCTATGTGTATGTGTACCTGTATGTGTTGCTTTGTGTATGTGTACCTGTTTGTGTTGCTATGTGCGTGTGTACCTGTTTGTGTTGCTATGTGAATGTGTACCTGTTTGTGTTGCTATGTGTACCTGTTTGTGCTATACTGTTTGTGTTGCTATGCTGTACCTGTTTGTGTTGCTTGTGTGTAATGTGAACTGTACCTGTTTGTGTTGCTATGTGCGTGTGTACCTGTTTGTGTTGCTATGTACGTGTGTACCTGTTTGTGTTGGTATGTGTATGTGTACCTGTTTGTGTTGCTATGTGTATGTGTACCTGTTTGTGTTGCTATGTGTATGTGTACCTGTTTGTGTTGCTATGTGTATGTGTACCTGTTTGTGTTGCTATGTGTATGTGTACGTGTATGTGTTGCTGTGTACATGTGTCCGTGTATATGTTGCTATGTATATGTGTACCTGTATGTGTTGCTATGCCCATGTGTACTGTACTATGCCATGTGTACCTGTATTGTGTTGCTATGTTGTAATGTGTGCTAATGTTATGTTACCTGTTTGTGTTGCTATTGTGTATGTGTACCTGTATGTGTTGCTATGTGTGGTACCTGTATGTGTATGTGTACCTGTATGTGTTGCTTTGTGTATGTGTACCTGTATGTGTTGCTTTGTGTATGTGTACCCGTATGTGTTGCTTTGTGTATGTGTACCTGTATGTGTTGCTTTGTGTATGTGTACCTGTATGTGTTGCTTTGTGTATGTGTACCTGTATGTGTTGCTTTTGTGTATTGTGTACCTATGTGTATGTGAATGTGTACCTGTTTGTGTTGCTTTGTGCATGTGTACTTGTATGTGTTGCTATGTGCGTGTGTTCCTGTTTGTGTTGCTTTGTGCATGTGTACGTGTATGTGTTGCTATGTGTATGTGTACCTGTATGTGTTGCTTTGTGTATGTGTACCTGTTTGTGTTGCTATGTGCATGTGTACCTGTATGTGTTGTTATGTGTATGCGTACCTGTTTGTGTTGCTATGTGTATGTGTACCTGTATGTGTTGCTTTGTGTTTGTGTACCTGTATGTGTTACTTTGTGTATGTGTGCCTGTATGTGTTGCTATGTGCGTG
>NW_020870183.1:475989-478489 GCF_003789085.1 Penaeus vannamei | reverse complement strand
ATCTTTAGTTGTAGACAATGCCTTATAATTTACTTGTGTTTATAAGTAGATGTCTGCATCTATATTTTAGATTAGATTTTTCGTGTATTCTAAAAGGTTCTATTTATAGAAAATTAGGTTTGACTCAAATAAAAGATTATTTGAGAAATTGATGTGAGTGTATCTTTGATAAATTTACAGATTTTTTGTTAATCTTTGTGTTGCACTTAGTTAAATTGATGTTGTTATCTTTTAGGACCTTGAAATGCTCTTGTTTGTTGATGGATATTTTATGATATGAATATTTGAAGTTCACTTTCATTTTGATTGACGCATTGATTAGAAATGTGAATGTGAATGTTACTGGTGTTTAGCATGATAGTAAATTTTTAGTTCGTCTTGGGAGGTCAGATGTACTTATGTACATTAGTGCTCTGTGCCTAGGCAGTTGTATGGCTCATTATTTGTCTTAATGTTGGAAACATGTCATCCATTGCCAGTAGATTACATTGAGCAAACCCGCTAATTTTACCATAGAAGATGATTAGATATACTGGTATTAAGTAAAAGATGTACAGTATAGTTCATGTATTATTATGCAAAAGATTTTGAGAGAGAGAAAAAACTTTTTTTCAGATCCAGATTTTGCTGTAAAAGACTACTTTTAAATGGTAATGTCTGACAGATGATTAGAATGGGAAAAGGGATTAAATAATTACTGCTGCCAGCCAAGTCTTACTAACCACATCCATCAGTTAGTACAATAAGCACATAGATATGGGTTGATATCCGTCCATAGTAACAGTTTACTTTTGTGGATGAAGACTGTAGTGACCCCCAACCTCCTTAAACCTTTGACTGTAATGAAGGCAGAATTGTTAAACTAGGAATCATTTCTTGAATGAAAAAGAAAAAGGTGAAAAAGCAATAAAAGTAAGATTGCATAAATGGTAATAGAGACCAACAAGAAAGAGGAAGATTTAGGAGATAGAGAAAAAATATTGAAGAAAGAATATGTAGTGGAGGAAGACCTTGTTTACTATTTACAAAATTTATTTGCGTAAATGCAGACAATGATTCTTATTTATTCATTTCTCTAATACATCTCAGGCCATCATTATCATATGAAAATTCAGTTATGTAGATAATTACCCATTATTTTCAGAATGGGTATTAATGATAGATGTATCTGCAATTTAGAAAGTAGGCTTTGGAATGAGTAAAATCAGGAAAATCTGTTTGGCATATGTACAGTTCCTCTCACTTCTAAGATTACCACTTGGCATTGCCAAAGTCTGAACTGCCAGTTTTGACTTTTGTATCTCAAACAAATGCCAATAAGTGTAGGGGCCAAGTGTTTGGAAACTGGTGGTGAAGTTCAAAGTGGAGGACTGTACACCGCACAGAAAACTAACGTTAAGAGGGGTGTCAAAACATTCAATAATGAACGGAACCTTATGATACAAGAATGTTGGCATTTTGGTTTTCAAATTTGTTTCATTCAGATACATGTCTCGAATAGTCGTTCCGGAATTCATATGGATTCTCTTTAAGATGATGATTTTATTCCTGTAAGGAATGGAATTTGCCTTGCAATATTCACATAAGCCATACATACCCAAAAGTATTTGGAAATTCAAGAATACCAACAGTTTTGTAATGTTAACAACTATATTTTAAAAAGTATCGTTGCTTGTGTCAGAATGTTTAGCATGATTTTTTAAAGATATTTTTCTGTGTAGCTGTACCTCTGTTATGTAATGTAAGTTGCTTAGGATGTATTCATTAAATATCAAACACTTGGACCTAGGTGTTATATTACAGTAGTGGTTGAAGGGATTAGAAAGAACACAGTAAAAAAGCTTTGAACATTCATTGCAGAATAAGATGGAATGTTTTTTAATATTAAATTCTTTACAATGCTAATAGTATGCTACATGAATTAGTTTTTATTGCTGATATTTGTTTTGTATTTGTATGTTGGTTTTTATGATGGTATGTTGGCATTTCTCTGGAATTTGATATTTCATTTTCATTATTTTTCATGCATTTTCATTGTGATATCATGTAATATGTATGCATGGAAATTATTTTGAATGGTTGTAAATTTAGATACTGTATTTGACAACTAAAATGATTCAGCTTTAGTTCTATTTCATATAGTGCTGCTGTATAACATTATCATTGATATAAGCAGCAAAATTTAAGAGAAAACACAATCGTTAATTTACTTACATTTTATAGAAATCAGGTTATTTGTGATGTAATTTCTTAGACAATGTAAAAAGTATCAAGCCTCTTTAACTTAAACTGAATATTAAACAGAATCTTCCTAGATAATGGAGCATATTAAGGTGTACTTAATTCATACAATGCAAGGGATATTTTACAGAACAGCTATCTTATGCCAAATTAAGATAAAGGTGATGCTGTAAGTAAAGATTAGTGAATGTTTGCAGATACATTGATAATATGTGCATGTACTTAATTGTAATTCCAACTGTGACTTTACATGTGCCCA
>NW_020870183.1:443489-465989 GCF_003789085.1 Penaeus vannamei | reverse complement strand
CGGGAACAGCGCGGAGGGAAAAGGAAAACGGGGAAAAAATCATGATGCGGCAGATTCTAAGCGAGATAAACTTTGGAATACATACAAACATGCACACAAATGCACGTGCATATGCATGGGCGCCCAGCGGGCACCCACGCGCGCGCACACACGCACACAGACACACACACAACACATACACACACACACACACAGCACACACACACACACACACACACACACACACACACACACACACACACACACACACACACACACACACACACACACACACACACACCACACACACACACACACACACACACACACACAACACACACACACACACACACACACACACACACACACACACACACACACACACACACACACACACACACACACACACACACACACACACACACACACACACACACACACACACACACACACACACACACACACACACACACACACACACACACACACACACACACACACACACACACACACACACACCTGCAAGTCGTTTTTGCTTAATTCTATTTATATTTTCTCAACATTTTTTCCCAATCTTGCATCATATCTACCTGAATATGAATAAATCTTTTTATCACATTAAATTATTTTGACTGCAACTACTCCCTTCTAAATAAAATTTGCATAGACTAAAACACAAATTGCATAACTGTACTCAAACTTCTGTTCAGTTCTGTCTAAAGGTAAAATACAATGCTTATTCATTTTTATCAGAAGTTAACCCCAAGAAATAAGTAAACGAGAAAATTAGTCACCCTCTTGGTGTGCAAAAATATGAATATTAAAAAAAAAAATTTTTTTGTAACAAAGGAAGGTACACATGCATTCAGATTTTGATATATGGCCTTGAAATTTATATAGGAATTATATATTACAGTTATTGGGTTCATGGTACATTTTTTGTGCTTACATATTTAAATGAAGCTTTCAATTTTTGTAAGGAAATAGAAATTAAAAACCAACAAATTCTTTCTTTACTGTATATGGTATACTTGTTCCATAATTCAGGTAATCCACAAACACACAATTTGTTGCATAAAGAATCAATAAAATCACACATATTATGCCATGAGAACCAGCAACCGATTTATGTGCAGCCACTCATATATATTACTCATACATTATACAAACATTTTCTTTTCAAATCATATAAGTAAAGAGGTTGCATCTCTTTATGCTGAGGAAAGAAATAATCGGTTTACATTACATTAGAAAACAGTTTTTTAAACCATATGACTTTATGATACAAAATATAAAGACTTTTATTTAAGACAGAAGGCTCTATTTGGAGTTATGAGCAACATAATGCACTTTCTTCACAGGTAAGTGGCTATATAAAATAAGTATGTAATCAACTGGGTGGAATACAATAACAAATCAGAACTGGCACAAGTTATAAATACATAAACTAAAAAATACAACTGTCTTCCTTAAACTACTGGAAATGTGTTTCATTATCATTTTTTACAATTACACTGCATTTATAAAAAAAACAAAACTAGACTCCACTTTCTTCTAATATTACAATACAATCTTGGTCCAGAGGCTCCAGAGTGCTTTAAAATCTTGAGCATCAATTGTACTAACATTCTGAGTTTTGGTTCAATAGTCATCTTTTCATCACTTCAAACATTTCCCCAAAATCAAAAAACAAGTAGCTTAGCATCAGCTAGTCCAAGTAACCCCAACTATAACTTCATAAAAGAGGTTTAGCTTCTATTCTATTCCTCCTTCCAAAGAATCCTTACCAGTATCCCTAAAAGAAAATTAAAATTTCTGTACTTCCATCAGTCTGATTCCCATCCATCAAACAATCAAAAAATAAAATACAATAAAAATTATACATATTTGTACACATATCACACATTTATCTTAGCACCAATAGGTTACAGGAATGACTATTCTATGACATGTGGTAAAGGTGGTTGAGGAGCTGCATTTATGACTTGTGACAGAGAAGGACAAGCTCCCTGGATGCCGCAATTGACAACACCTTCCCTCTTGTGCTCTGCTTCAGGGATACCAGTGAAGGGCGCACAAAATTCTTAAAGGTATTTTGTGTTCTTATCCTTGGCTCTTCAAAGGCTGTGACTTCTTCCTTTGGGGGGGATGGCTCACTTTCTGCTTCTCCCCCTCCCCAGGAGAACACTCTGCCATCTGGAAGAGTGGATGAGAGAAATATAATGGATATGGGATTGATAGGTGAGATAAATTTGAAGTTAAATGAAACATGAGAGGGGAGAAAAGAAACAGTTGCATTATCTGTGCCTATTATCAAAATATTCTTACTTTTGTAAAAAATCATCATAAGAAAGAAAAAAATTATTGACATAAGCGGCAGAAGCAGAGACAGATGCACACAGATACAGATAGAGACAGTGACACATAAGGAGAGACTGACACAAACAGAGGCAGACAGAGACAAAGACAGTGACAGACAAAAACAGACAAAGAAATATCATATGTACATACCTTCTGTGACAGCGAGCGAGAGGTCCCTGGCACAGGCAACCTTAACAACCTGTGAGCGAGACAGTGGCTCCATCACACGTCGAGGTACACGTGGGTTGTGGGCTCCTTCATGTCCCAGCTGCCCTCCTGCATTGGATCCTGAAGTGAACACCTCACCTGATTCTGCATGGATGAAGGTGAAGGAAGTGGTAAGGTTTGGTAAAGGGAGGAGAAATATGGTACATGGATGGAATCTGGGAGGGATTAGGAAGAAAAATGAGAGAATACAATTACATAGCACTGTACGTATATATAAATAAATAAATATATATATATATATATATATATAATATATATATATATATATATATATATATATATATATATATATATATATATTATATATATATATATATACATACACACACACACACACACACACATATATATAAATATAGACAAATATATAGATATAGATATAGATATAAGACACACACACACACACACACACACACACACACACACACACACACACACACACACACACACACACACACACACACACACACACACACACCACACACACACACACACACACACAATTTCTGATTTAATGAGCCTCCTCCCCTGTCACCTGTAACAAAGAGGGAGTGGTGTTTCCCCGCAGCGACTTGGGCAAGAGCAGCATTGGCAAGAGGCTTCGAGCACACAGCCACAAACGTCGCCACATCCTCCACCTGCTTCAGGGTCTCACAGCCTGCCAGGTCTGTCTCATCCACACATAGCTTATTGCTTCTGTTAAGTGGGATAATGATGATAGTAAACATGTGTTTCTATTTGGTGTTGAAGCAATGAACATAAACTAATCTACTTTGTTATTATTAACATATAAGAGCATAAATAGTCTGAATACTGTAGGTAGCCTATCATGAGGGCCCAATATCTGCAAAATTTTCTATGATTCATACATACACAGACTGACAAGGAAAGCAAGACAAAGAGACATACCCTCTAAATGGACACCTTGAACCACCCCCTACTCCTTCCCCATACCCTATTTACAAACCTATTTGACCCGGAAGCAAAGAGCACGCCTTCCGTAGTTACAAGGAACGTGCAGTCTTCGCCAGCCTCGATGCCAGTGACCTTATACTGCGAGGAGTCAGGGACTTGGGGGAGCTCTATTTGGTGTGGCCACAGCTGGGTTTTCCGTGATCCAATTCCCAACCGACCTGGAAGATCGTAATAGTGAAAAAAGTGCTGGCTGCTAATGTATTATTCTGAACACTTAGGGTATACTTCCATAAATAAATTCTTACATGTATACATAATATACTTAACTATAACAATAATAATAACAATGATACTCACCATAATATCAATAACCATATCAAAAATAGCATCACTATCAATATCAATAATAATTATAACAATAATAATAATAATAATAATAATAATAATAATAATAATAATAATAATAATAATAGCAATAACAACAATCATAAAAAATAATAACAATAATAAAAAAAAACATAACCATAATACAAAAACACTGATTAAAACAAAAGAATCAAAATTCATTGACCTGTGTTGACCTACCATTATCCCCACAACCCCAAGAGAACACCTGGTGATCAACAGACAAGGCAACCACATGTGATGACCCACACGCCACCTCCTTCACTGATATGCTCAACAGTGACTCGACAATCCTCAACTGCTCCACGTTGCTGGTGTTCCCATGACCCAGGCTGCCAGATGACCCCTTTCCGCAGGTCAGGAGGATGCCGCGGTCTGTTGTGTGAGGGAGAAAAAAATTTGTCCTGAGAGGATAGTCATTCTGGGTTCAATGAGTTTTTAAAAATGTTATTCTCTAAAAATCATTTAAATATAGGGATACTTACAATCTTAATGCATTTTCCTAAGCTTAGCATCAAACACTCAGATATCATTCTTCAGAAATAAAATACGATTCCCTCATCCACTCACATTTTCTTACAATCGTTGACTATACTGCTATATCATTTCCTTTCAGGTTAACTAGTCATATCTACAGATCAAAATCCTATCTTATGAACACCTGTTCAATTCACTCTTTTATATACAGAACATTTCATGCCTTCTAGATACTAGCTATTTCAAGGTTATTAGATAATGATATTTTTACACTCAGAACATGACAAACCCACTCACTTGTGACGCATGCCATGAAGCCATCCCCACATGCCACCTGCACGATGGTTGCCGAAGAAGGGGCTCTCACCAGCGTGGGGGTTAGGGGGACCACATGGGAAGGGGGGGAATCCTGATTATCAGCTTTTGTCCCTGTTATTGTTGAAGACCATGTGAATGCCTCATCAAATTTTCACATGCAGTTTCATATTTTAGGCTTAGTTTCATATTTCAGATACATATTCAGAAGAACTGGCATATTCTTCATTCATTAATGAATAAACATACATATGTATAATTAGATACATGTGTATGTATGTGTGTGTGTGTATGTGTGTGTATGTGTTATGCATTTACCTTTCCTATCTTTACTTTCCAAATGCTGTCTGGCCCAGAGCACAACCTGTCCTGCACTTGTCACCCCCGCATGGTGGGTGTTGCTTGCTGCCACCTGCAACACCTCCCCTTCGCTCTCCCCGGTGGATAGTCTATGGGGATAAATGGTGGGTTAAGAAGGTACACGAGGGATGAGGATGAGGATGGGGTGGAAAGTGGAAATGAGGAATTTGAATGAAGATTAAGCATTGGTATAAGAATGAGGGTGGAGAGAAAGATATATGGGGAACAGACAGGGGTGGATAAGAGGATATTCAGAGAGGGCAGAGAGTAGGAGAAAGAGATGAAGGATTAGCCCAGTTTGAAGAATGATTGGATTTGGTTTCATTTCATGTATTGCTCTATTTACATTACTTATACATCTCTATTTTTCCTTTTCTTATGTTCAGATGCGGTTTGTCAATTTCCTTTTGTTAAGAAAATAAAGTAGCTTTTTATCTCTATCAATATCCATCAGTCTTTTTTTGTATTCTACCTCACTAGCTGCTCGAATGATCATCAATGCTCACTAGCTCTCATGATCATCAATCAGTTCTTCATTCAGCAACTCCCACTCCTTCCGTTCTTCATCCTTACCTGGAAGGTGTGCCATGGGGAGGCCAGCAGTAGACACATGAAGAAGCTGCCGGTTGTTTTACCACCTCCTTGTCCACACTCCTCGTTTCCTCGCTTACACCCTTCTTCTCACCCTCATTTTTTTCTCTATCAGTGGAGTCCTCACTCCCCCTTGAGGAACGGGTACGTGTGCCCACTGACGACAGGCGGAGGGGTCTAGGGTGCAGAGTTTGGGAAGGAAAGCTGTGTAAGACTTTTTTTCTCTCTTCCTTTTTTCATTTTCAAAATATATATACACCTCCTCTTTTCACCCTATGTCTCACCTCAACAAAAAAGAAAGAAAGAAAGAAAGAAGAAGAAATAGAAGAAAAAGAAGTAGAAGAAGAAGTAGAAAAAACATACCTGGACACACATCGCACCATCCCCAGGTCAGCATGCAGCTTGAACAGTGTGGGGAAGATGAGGGGCTGGCTGATCACTTGGTGAATGTTGGGGCGCTGAGCCGGGTCCATGTGGAGCAGCAGGTGGACCAAGGAGCGCATCTCGGCACTGTAGCGTGGATGGATGGGGGCAAAGATCCCTCGCATGATTTTCATGATCAGGGCTGGTATCGTCTGTAGGAGTAGGTTGGGGCTTGGTTATGGTTATAGCCATTGGTTCAAACTAATGATGAATCAGTTATAGGTGCAGATGTATTCCCTATTTTAAATCTGAAAATGTCTTCTTTTTCTTCTTTTTCTTTCATTTTCAAAAAGTAAAAGATATACTTCAATATATATATATATATATATAACAGAAAAGATAAATCTTAATGATCCAACCAAAAATCTGATCTTACTTCAGCTTCAAAAGCTCTCTTCAAAGTCAGCATTTCATAGAGGACGCAACCGAGAGCCCAAATATCACTCTTCTGGTTATAAGGCTTCTCCTGACACAGCTCTGGGCTCAGGTAACATGGGGTTCCCACAACTGTGTGTGCTTTGCTCTTACTGTACAATGAGAAATTTTGAATGCATGGGTTAATACAACTGTAAATCATGCATCTTAAGGGCAAACCAAAACCACTTGTTTTGTAATTTTATAGTAATAAATTAAGATATTTGTCCGTCTTAATATTCAAGAGCAAGGTTTTACTCTGAGACATCAAAATTGTCCTTTATTGATAAATCTATATACAAATCTATACACCAAAAGTAATGATTACAGGATGATTAAACCAAAACCACTTTTATGATCTCTAGGCATACTGGTTGCATAAAATAATGCTGAAACTGTGACTATTACTAAAACAGTAGCAACAGTAATGTCTAGCAATACCTTTCTATCTCTTATGTTTATTTTGTGGTTAAGAACTATTCCAAATACAGCAAACAGTTTGTAGTAGTCTTCTTAGAGGTTGGAAGTAATAAGTTCTTTTCCTTACAAAAAATAACAAAAGTAGGACAATTCTAAAGCCTAAACTACAGATGGAACTTCCCTATTCTCCTTACAAGTATCTTTTTGGAAATTTATACCAAGAGAAAAGAGAGGCAATGACTAAAAACAATATCACACTCATTCAGTCTCGCCTGCTCCTTCTAACCCTTCAAACCTTCACATCATTTATCCATGACCTATTACTCTACATTCTTGTGCAGACTTTACCTACTCAGGATTTTTGAGATACCAAAGTCACCAATCTTAACAATGCGATGCGATCGGTCCAGCAGAATGTTGTTTGACTTAATGTCTCGATGAAGAATTTTGCTCTCTCTCATGAATATGCAGCATTCCAAGCACCAATTGACAGAAGAGGTTCAACACATCCTAGAAAGTTATACATCATTAATCATAGTTCATTCTCAATGAAAGAAAAATTGTGCACACTTCCTCTACAACAGCATATAAATCTCAAGTAAAAATACTCTCAGATTACAAGTACTTCCTAATTTTCAAAATGACAAGTGTAGCATTCTGATGCAACTTAAATATAAATAAACATTACAATATAGTTTTACACAGCAAAAAAATCTTGCATAATCATAAACTGATAATGCAGCAATATACACTACATACCTCTTCTGGGAGGAGGTTCCCCTCTCCTCTCGAGCGAAGGTAGTCATACAGGTTGCCCCCAGGTGCGTATTCCATGACAATCATAATGGTATTGTTGTCAAGATAGTTGTCATAATATTCAATGATATTTGGATGCTGAAACATTGCCAGCACTCTCACCTCATTCTTTGTCACCTGTTGAAAAGTTGCTTATTGGTTTAAGAGTAAAGAATGGTCATAATTGTTATCAAGAATTATGTGTAGATATAATTTTCAATACTACATATGCATATAATGAAGAATTCATATTCAACAGCATGAGTGATTATCTGTATTATTTGTTCATCCCTTACAGGTGTGTGTGTGTGTGTGTGTGTGTGTGTGTGTGTGTGTGTGTGTGTGTGTGTGTGTGTGTGTGTGTGTGTGTGTGTGTGTGTGTGTGTGTGTGTGTGTGTGTGTGTGTGTGTGTGTGTGTGTGTATGTGTGTGTATGTGTATGTATGTGTTTATGTATGTAATGTATGTATGTATGTGTGTGTGTGTGTGTGTATGTGTATGTGTATGTGTATGTGTATGTATGTGTATGTGTATGTGTATGTGTATGTGTATGTGTATGTAAGTTTATGTGCATGTGCATGTGCATGTGCAATTGCAATTGCAAGTTGCAAGTGCAATGCTGCAAGTGCTAGTGTGTGTGTGCGTGTGTGTGCGTGTGCGTGTGCGCGTGCATGTGTCTGTGGATATGTGTGTAGCCTATGTGTATGTGTGTATGCCTGTGTCAGCATATGTCTGTGTCAGCATATGTTTGTGTTAACATGTCTGTGCCAACATGCTTGTGTCACAATATGTCTGTGTCAAGCTATTTCTATACCCATGTCTATGTCTCTGTGTTTATGTGAATCTGTATATGCATAAGATTGCATTTAAGCTTGAGTATTCTATACATGAAAAAATGTGATAAAATTACCTCACATTCTGCATTTGTGATAGACTCTGTGGGTATCTGCTTAATCACTACATGTTTGTTGTCTGACAGACGACGATATAAGTACACATTTCTGTAATTAAATATCAAAAATCTTAACAATAATTGAAATACCCAGCATGAAGTTTTACTGCTGTCATCGAAAATTTGACTTTGCAATATTGTATTACATTCAACATGTAGACTCCCCAAGATGTTGTGGGACCGTGGAGATGCCCACTGTGAAATCAAGCCCTAGCTTTTACAGGCAGAAATGGGATGAAACCTTTAAATAGTTAAGCATCAAATAGCATTTTTACATATTTTTTTTCATTAAGCTGATATGAAATTATCATTCGGAAAAAAACGTTAGAACTCAGTAATCTATAGATTCTATAAGTATATGTATACTTCTTTTAGCCTGTTGATGATGCTCTCACAAATCATAATACTGCTGAAATAGGCCCTGTAATAGTAAACTAAAAAATAACTATAAATATAATGATCGTTTGCCAATATTTGAAGTCTCTTTTGACACTACCAAACACTGTGTCACTTTATATGAAACCCACCCATAGGCACCCCTGCCAATTGGGTGTAAGATCTCGTAATTGTTCATTTCAGTTGCGGAGAAAATAATAGTAAATCGGCTTTGTTGCTACTGTTGCTGGTTGCGCCCATGACAACAACAATGATAATGTTTACATTCGGCCTGAATTACATTCACAAATGAATTTATTCAAATATCTATTATCTATCGAAAAGATTATCACAAAGAGTAGGTTTTTGTATCATAAGCTATTTTTTCATTAGATGCACATAGATTTGTGTACATATCTTTGGGACAAATGGCAAAAAAGCAATTCTACGAAGCGTCAATGAATTTCAATGACAAGTTCGTGAACAATCAAAAACTCAAAAGTGTGTAGAAAAGGTGATAGAATTATCAATAATATATAACGATAATATTTTGACTTTAAGATGTATTCAAAATTCCCTAGATATAGTAGTTTTTGAAGCAAGAATCACTTTCACTATACTCATTAACGGATTACCCGATTATGTCCCCAGGAAAAATAAATTTATCTTCGTTTTCTAAATATATCCCGAATCCTTTTAAATCAACCATTTTGGGATAAAGCACCCAAAGAATAGTTTTTTTATCCATCAATGAATTCTAAACTTAGTTCCCCTTGCGGCCGCCAGAGGAGCACCGCTGCCGTCTCTCAGCTGTTTCTCCCGAAGTTCCTTTTCCGACGCGAATTTCCGCCCCCCTTCGGCCGCGATGGGCAACGTGGTGGCGCAGGCTATCGGGGATCGAAGCACTACGCCCGATTACAAGGCGGAACCCACTTTCGACCCGCTCTATGGCTTTTCATCGGGCAGGAAAGAGAGAGGTAAGGCCGGTGGTAGTTTTGTTTTCGTCCACCAATTCGCCGTTTCTGAGTCGTTATTTGACCGGCTGTTTGGAAGTGTTTGGGCAGTTTTTTCAATTACAGTATCCAAAAGAATACATAATTTGTGTAGTAGGTGAATCCTAAGACATACCGCCGAATTGACATTCCTTAGAAAAGAGGTCATTGCGATTTGAGTTACGATAAAGTATATTTGGAAATTAGACTAACCCTCTCATCATATTTTGAGTAAATCCAAAATATCCTTCGTAAATGAAACATAACTCTGATATTTGGGTAATATTGGTTGAAATGACACCTAACACCAGAACTGAAGCCTCTGACCTTGCCATCCAATAGAACATGACATTCAAAGACCCTTTTCTTCTTTGGCATTTTCTTCACAAACTAATAAGAAAATGAGAGAAGATGCAAAAGGTAAAATTTCCAGGCACTCCATGACATGTACTCTTCCAGCCCTGAGAGAAAATTATGCAAAATCGAGGAAGCAACAGAATAATTAGACGGAATTGTAGCCGATGATAAAAGGGAGGGAAATCAAGTAAGCCAAGGGAAGTCAGTTGAAATCAAATCAATTCCATCATGGCTCGGCTGTGCGTAAGGTGCTGGAAAAACTAAAGCCTTTCATATGCAATGTGTGATGGCAGTAAAGAAAAAGAGCAGCAGATAGTGGTCACAATTCCCAATCAACAGCAATGATGAGTATTTTGATTTCTCACAGGCTGGCCATTCTGGATTTATTGTTCAAGGTCAGAAGTTACTGGTACAAGATTCAGATATTTGCGCGTGCTGTAGGCTGCCAGAACATACAAAGTGAAGGCTTTGTAGACCAGACAGGGAGGAGAGCAGGCAGCAGTCCCCCAGAAAAGGGTTTAGGGGGCAAAGCACCTAATTGCTACAAATATGCATTGCAATAACTAATAGCAAATTTTACTTCAATCATTTGCTTTTGCCCCACAATTTCCTTGATAGGTATCATACCTTCCCCAGTTATCAGGGCTGATGTCCTAGTGCTAAATTCATTTAAAACACGACTAGAGCTAGTAGAAAAATAGACTTTGCCCAGAAATCAGTGTAAGGTATTATTTCTATATTTACCGTAACTTTTTAGTTTCACGCAGGCATGCAACCTTGCAATTATTATTCTTTGTTTCAGTTATTTCAGTAATATTGTAATTATTTTCCACCACAAATGATGTAAAGGAAAGTGTTGGTAATCGTTTATGAAATTACTATGCCCCTTTGAGGCTTAGTTCCTATTACTCCAGCTATTCCTATTAATCTGTGAATATTGCCTAAAAACTAAAACCTTCTTATTCCAGGGGTTTCACCCCCAGGCTTCACCATATCCCCTATTAACGGCTTTGCCCTAGAACCACATCTGATCATCAAGAACTTTTTCTCCATGCAACATTAGTAGCAACCTATTTTCTTCATTTCTGACATTCTTTCCCTGCTCTGATTATTTCATGGGTAATTCTTTACAGTATGGACACACTCACTAGAGACTGAGTGACCAACTCCACGTCTAAGAATTTATTCATCAATCTAGGTTGCCATGACTGGGGAGGGGAGGGTTGAAGGGTGGCTCTGTCCCCCAACACCCCTTGGGAAATATTATCTTTGCCTCGTATCCACGGCAAGCTGGAGTTGAAACTCTGGAGCAACAAGTGGACATAGACTGGGAGCGGTGCTTTCTGTGACATTTTCCATATATTTGTGGCATTACCGTTAGTGTCTGCAGATTACTTCTCATGCCGACGACTGCAACTTTTTGTCCTATACGAAAATATCATATTCCCTTTGCCCTTCCCAAGCGCATCAATACCATAAAGATTAACTATTTCATGTATCAGTGAGTGATACTGTCTTTATGACAGTATCTTTAGATTTTCTTGTAAATGCATTCCCAAGTATTACATGTTGCATATCTTATTATCAACTTCTGTAAGGAAATTCTTTACATGAAAAGTCTTATTTTTTGTCATTTTATCTTTGTACCTTGTACCATACAGCTTTGTGAAACTGAAATATCGGGTTAATCAGGATGAATTCAGTCTTTTGATATGCAGTTAAGGCAATCTGTGCAGTTTTATAATCATCTGATAAACATCTTTCCGTCTTTGTAAATCATTACTTTATCATTGTAATAACAATGAGGAATTCTTGGCCAGGGAATGTCACAAAAAGTTTGGAAGAAATTCTAAGCACATTATATTACAGCCACACTCTGGTTTCACCATTCAGCTTCCAGTTAGTCACCTCTGAGTCAGGAGTACTAGACAAATTTGTCAGATCTGATTTAGAGGGTATTAAATATTGTTTGATTGAAAGCCAGTAGGAACTTGTATGTCAAATTTGTTCACGTTGGGCTATGGAGGGTTTAGTAAGGCTTCCATTAAGTTTCATTAGTTTTAGAGGCAGCCATGCCCATGTTGTAGTAGCAAGTTCAATTTAGCAAATTTTAAGGGAACTTGCCACTATGTCTGTATTTAATTATTTGAAGACTGGGGAGTTGGCAGTGCACTGATATGTACCTAGTTCTTTCTTGACAGCAAAACTGCATTAGTTAAGAAGCTATTTTTCCCTGAGTATATGCAGTTTTCCTACACCAGAGTCCATGGCAAGTACTTTAGTCACCATGGATATCATATATCTTCAATGGGTGATTGAGTGCTTACATTCAAAGTGATCTTTGAACCAAGGACTACATTCACCTGAGACAATTTCTCTAGTTCTGACTGGGTACAAAATAACTCCTGCACCTCCAGCTTTAGTATTATGCACTTTTAATTCACCAATCCCTCTGAAATATCAAAATGTCCACAGTTATGCCTCATTATATGTCAAAAACGCATTGACGGGCATGGTTAGGCCAAAGGGAGGAAAACGTTTTATAAAGCCCAGCATTTGGAGTGAAAGGCTTTTGTGTGCAAGCAGTTTCTACATTTGTGTTCCTATGTTCTTTTTATCCATTGTGTTGATAATACACCTTACTTTATGGAAATTACCTGTATTCTGTAATTTGAGTTATGAAATAGGCCAAAAAAAATGACATTGCCATACATAAATTTCATTGATGGTCGTAAGCTCTCAGACATGGATTTGCAAACAAATCCATCAGCAGCTAATGTCTGGAACGTTTGTAAAACTTTCTTATAGATTCTCACATCATAGGATTACCCCCATCCCCCCAGGTTGTAATTGAGGTTGTTATTTTCAGTGATGGTGGCAACACCAGAGGAAATGGAGTCAGCCAAGTTGCCCTTGAAAGACAGGGATTACTGTGCTCACAAAGCCATTGCGTACCAAGCCTGCCGCCAGAAGGTGTGGCCATTTGTGTACCAGTGCGCCCATGAAAAACATGACTACCTCAATTGTCAATATGACGAGTAAGTACTTAAAATGTCTAGGACTTACTTTCTACTTGCCATTTACTGTTTTTTCTTGGCATCTTCTGATTAGTACTCATAAGAACTATATCTTCCTTGCTCTGCTAAATGAGTCAATGTTGACAGCTCTTACTAAAATTGAGATACTTTTAATTATTTTATGGCTTTATGAAAATAATGAAAGAACTTGGTTTTAGCTTCAATAAGAGGTCCTTTTGTATGTTATGAACTATTTTCCAATATGAACTTACATATCCTGTTCAAAACAATACAGTTGTGAACCACCACATTTTGTTATAAATAGGTAGTAAACAGTTGGTTGGTAAGACCTCATAAGCAGAATCCGGGGCCTATGAAGACTTGTTTGATTTGATTTAATTATAAAAGTGAATAAAACAATTGTGACTAGGGGTGTTGCTAAAATTAGGCTATGATCTCAAAGCCATCTTAATTGTAGTGAAAGGCTGTGATATGAAAGGACATTGAAATCTGATATTAATAAGGAAAAGCCTTTGTAATGACAGTAAATGATTTCTTTAATATCTCTCCATCATTACAGTTACATACTCAGAATGAAGGAGCACGAGAGAGAGCGCCGGCTGCTGGAGCGTGCCAAGAGGAAAGCTGCAAAGGCTGCGCGGGAAGAAGAGGAGTAATAAATATCTATTTGGCATCCTACACCTTTCATTTCACTCCAATAGGGAGAGACATGTTGGGGGTTGGACTTCTATAAAGCCTTTTCATACTGCCCATTTCTTATCAAAACGATCAGATAAAAGATTGTAGTTTCACAAGCAGGGAAACTTCCAGTCCACGTCATATTTATCGACAGGAGTGTCAATACCTCTGCGTTTTGTGGCAGAGGCTTCAGATTTATACCACTAAATTGAACTTTTAAAAAAAATTATTATTCTATCTCTGTTATTTGGACTTATTATGTTGTTGCCAACTTGTACTGTTCACTAAGTCTTATGGTATTTATTTTTTTCCCCATACTAGAAGAGGTTCGGTACTATACATTCTTGTATATAGGTTTATAAGAATTCAGAATAATAAATGTATATAGTTTACCCACCTGTCTCATTCAGCAAACTACCTGGCAGATGAATTGGTAAAAGTTTATTACGCAGAGGACAATTCTTTATGGAGATCAAAATGAAGTTACTAAAACCATGAGGTGACTTAAAATCTATAACAGACTTATGGCATTTACATTAAACACTTAAAAGGATCCACCCCCCTCCCCACACACACGCACACACACCCATGGATGTTGTTGTTGGGTTAGGAGATGGAGACTGGGTATGGTTATTGGTGTTGGGTATCTACCCAACCATGTGCCTCAGCTCAACAAATTGTCTTATCATCTCTCTCCTTTGTTAAGATAATAGGCTGGCATTGGGTGTCCTGAACAGCCTTAAAGAGCCAGGGGCACACTATTCCTGTTTAGTTATCTAGCTCGTACTCCTCATGAGGACCTTGAGGGATGAAGCATAGCTCAGGCAGGAATGTAGCACAGATGTGAATATGATCACAATATATTTACACAAGCAACTGATAATGCAAAAAATCTTTTTGAGTACCAACAATGATGATGATGATAATAGTATATTGCTCCAGGAAGATATTAAAATTGAATTCGTTTTTAATTTCTTTCATTTACTTCAGTTTTCCCACTATCAATTATTTGCTAAAGGTAAAATTCTATGAAATATCACTGAGATATGTTTTATATCCTTAAAGTATAATACAGGATTCAAATTCAGATTAATTTTAGATGTGATGATCTTATTGCTGTATCTCCTTTACTGTAAATTACATCCAATATGTTAGCGCATTATTCTTCACAACATGAAATTATATAGTCTTTAGGGAAGTAATACAACCTGTACTTTACAAAAAAAAAGTTTATTTACATAATACCCTAAGTTGTCTACAAAAATACTATACATTCCCCTAATGAATTAACTTAAGAAACAGGATATATGAAAGCACTTCCTTTGAGCTGCAAAAGAACTCACAATGACAAGATCCAGGCATTTTAAGCTGCTTTTAAACTTGAAGATTAATTTCTCCCAATGTTGATTTCTGTGACTAGATCAGTTGCTCTTTGTGGATTTCATATATCTATCATCACTAAGGCTTTTTTTTTTTTTTTTTTGCTAACCTGCTTTCAAATTCAGTCTAAATATTTGTACCATAGATCAATATTTTTTCAGGATAGAACAAGACCTCGTTTACCTGAACTTTTTTGACACATTATGTGGCTAAAGAACTATGCGAGATCATTGGTCAAGAGAAAATGGAAAATCAGACGACCAATTTCAAAACACATCCATGTTATTTTGACTGGCAGTGAACATCATTGTGCTAAAAACATCGGAAATGCATCTATTTTGTGTTCCACGTATATCTTGTCAATTTGTTACCAAAACATATTAGAACAGTAGCTTATCTGTTGTTGGGAGAAAGGGCAAACTTTTTTGTACACAAGGCTTTTGGACCACTACTTAAATTTGAATTTGTAGCTTCTTTATTGTAACTAACAAATCCTCCTTGTAAAAAATGCTTTCTCTGTTTCCATACAAAAAAATATAGAACTAAGAAAAAAAAAATCACATCTAGACAAAACAATATATTCTACCCTCATATAACTTACAAACAAAACTAAGTAATTCTGTAAGATTTACCACAACTTGAATTTTATATAGATGCTAATCATATCAAACCATACACATATATTTTACTGTACATTTCACTCTCATGTTCACATTTTCAATATGTCCATAAAATGTGATTGTTCAAATGACTACATTTTCAAGGTGATGCCAAAGACACTTAAATTTATTTCGTTACAATTATACATGTTTACCACTTTGATAATGTATTTATCTTTCTTTGAAATCTTATAATAGGCAAGTTTAATTCAGACAGATATACAGTAAACTGCAAGATTAATTAAACATTTTATGAAAATGGCCAATGAGGTCAGTTCAATCTTAATGCAGAACACTGAACCGCCAAAATGTCACACAGTTCTATTCTCAAAAAAGCTGATGCTATAACTTTAGGACTCTTTACATTCTGAATACACCAAAGTCCGTTTTGGGGATGGGAGCATTCAGAGAGGCAGACAAGGACAGGCCTAGAACGTGTCTTGTTTCCACAGGGTCGATCACTCCATCATCCCAGAGACTGAAAAGAATTTCCAAGAAAATCATATAATAATTATTCAAAAAAAAAAAAAAAAAAACAAACAAAAAATATGAATTGCAAATTACAATAGATTATCCACAATAAATGAGTTAATGCATGATCACCACCAATTTCATGTGTGGAGTGGAATTAATATTAAGTAATATCCACAGGAGCACTTTAAACATTTCTACAAAAAAGGAAATAAAAACTAGCATTTGAAAAAAAAGATATAGAAAAAGAAAAAAAAGAGAAAAAAATCCCACTGTAAGAACAAGAAAGAGTATATTTCACCTTTTCAAATTTAAAAAACAAGAAAGCATGTCAAAAATTATATTTAATCTTTCTCAAAGAAAAATGAAAAAAAAAAAAAAAATTACATATAAATTGTTTTCAGTATATGTTTTTACCTACGATAAAAAGAAAAATGACACTGCACAAAATATACAAAGTAATAAAATAATAATAAAAATTACCACCTACCGAGCACTGGAAAAGTATGGAGATCCCTCAGCCTCAAAGCGTTTGATAATGGGGGCCTTGAGTGCAAGCTCCTCTTGCTCAGTCCACTATAATCAAATAAAAGTGGATTTAATTAACAACAAAAAGCCTTTGACAGCAATAAAGCATTCTTTTTAACTGTTAACTACTATCATCTTATAGACTTTTTTTCACCAATATTAGATTGTACAGCATGCAGGATGCTAACAATAGCAAGTAAAATGTGTAAATGGAGTTCTGTAATACAGAACAAAATACATCCCTCAGTTCTAAATTTTGTGTGTGTGTGTGTGATAGAGAAGTTCTCCATGTTTACTTCCCTATTCATACATTCCATCCATATCGTATGCAAGTCTCATGCATTTCTTTATGAAACGTTTCTTAATTATTTGATCATTTCTTTTTCTGTCTCAGGAGAGGAACCCATGTATCTAATAGGAATCCCTAAAACTCACAATACATTCCAAGGTATCTTTTCCCATATATAACCGATAAATACACTTCATAAACAAGCAACAAATCTTTCCCAAAAAAATACCTAAAATATGAATAGCAACTTAAACATCTGCACCAAAGACATACCTCTTTCCCCTCACGACGTCGCTGTTCCCTCGTGATCTGTGCCAACACACCTGCCGCTTGCTCTCCCCCCATCACACTGATGCGGCTGTTGGGCCACATGTACATAAACCGTGGTCTGTGGAGCAGAGAGAATACTTGTTTAATATCTTCTATCATTATCATTAAAGTATTCTTTTTACGATATTTGAGTGTCTAATATCCAAATCAAACATTAAAAATATGCATGCTTATAAACAACACTATCATGAATTTATTTTGTGATCAACCAAATGAGAAAATAAAGAAGCCATATTTGTGTGAACTTGAAAAATATATAAGCAGTGCTACGTGTTCAAAAAAGCTTATCCCAAAATATAACGAGATTCACCCTAAAGAAAACAGGAGAAATAACAGATAGAAGATTAAACTTACCCATAGGCTCTGCCGCACATGCCATAGCCCCATATGAACCCCCAACGACGACTGTGAACTTGGGGACCTTTGCGCAGGCCACAGCTGTGACCATCTTGGCTCCATTTTTAGCGATGCCACCAGCCTCCGCATCTCGGCCAACCATGAAGCCTTGACAATGTATATAAGGCAGTATGAGGAATTTATATGACATAATAGCATGCACACAATCAAATTGGCACAGTGAAAAACATGCAACATAAAAAGGGTTGATCTTTGCTGAATAATCATTAAAAGAAAAATCTGAGAAAAGAATTATGGCCTAAAAGCTGAACACTAAAACATTCAACCCAACTGGATTTTATTATGCATATGAATAAGGAATGAAAATATACAATATACCTAAATACATGAGGTATCCAGAGTAAAATTTCTAAAGGAAAACCTCTTTTAGAAATCCTATTCCCACCAAACTAGCATACCAGTAATGTTTTGCAAGAAGATCAGGGGTATTTTTCTCTGGCAGCAAAGTTCAATGAAGTGAGTGCCCTTCACCGCAGACTCGGAGAATAGGACACCATTATTGCCGATGATGCCTACAGGATACCCATACAAGCGAGCAAAACCACAGATAAGCGTGTCACCATAGCGAGCCTGGAATGAAAGGAGTAAATAATCATATAAATAAACAAAAATCAGAAAAAGAAATATTATCACTATAATACAACAAAACACAAAAACAACAAATATAAATATCTAAATAACAGCAAAACCACGAGTTCAGCTCTAATAACCTCACCTTAAACTCATCAAACTCCGATCCATCCACTACACGTGCAATAACCTCCCTGACATCGTAGGTCTTCTTGAGGTTGTCACCCACAATACCATAAAGGTCAATGGGGTCGAAGATCGGCTCCTTCACATCACGCAAAGATACCTGAAAGAAGGATTCAGCACTTTTGTCAATAACTAGGTGACAAAGAGTGGAAGGTTTACTTGAAAAAAGTAAACATGAAAGACAAGCATTTCATAAATCTTAGTTAATCAATTAGGTTTTTCTTTTAAAAATCAATAAAATAAAATAATTCTAGATATCTTTGAATTCACATGAAGTCATCATTAAATGCTCTGAAAGCCAAGCCAGGCCTATTCTTGGGAGCAATCTAAATTTTTCTTCATATTGTATAAAAGCTTGTATTGTATTCTATTAATACTCCTATATGTAACAGAAGACTGGATTTTTCTATATATATATAGCAGTTTTATTCCTAAGAAAAAATACACAAAAGAAATTAAATCCAAAAGAAATATTCTACTTGAATTTTTCAAAGAATTTTTTTTTTTTATAAAACCTAAGAACCAAAGCTGTATCCCACCTGAGGTATTTTGTTGCGGTTAAGAGTCCTCACAACCCGCCTCGCCAAATGCAGGGCGTGCGTGTCATCTAAGGCATAGTGATCTGTCACCCCTGATTTCCTGGAGGGTAAAGTGCATAAATGAATTATCATATTTGGCAAACTACATGACTACCTTAAACAACCACTAAAAGGTATATTAAGCTAGGAGATTCTTAGTTTCTCACAACTCCAGTAAATATATTATAACATATGGAGCATATATATTCCAGAGACACGCATTCCTTGCCCCCTTGACGCACCCACAGTGGAGATCCGCTCCTCCAAGGTCCTCAGCTGAAATCTCCTCTCCTGTGGCTGCTTTGACGAGAGGAGGACCCCCTAAGAATATGGTTCCCTGCCGACGCACGATGATCGACTCATCAGCCATTGCAGGCACGTAGGCTCCTCCTGCTGTGCAAGACCCGAGAACAACAGCAATCTGTAATTGGGGCATAAAGCTATAGAATGAATAATGCTAACTTCAATTTATGCACCAAAATGCTGTACTGACAATATTTTGCTTTTTGTATTCTTTGTATCTATAATGTCAAATTCTTAATTCAGAGTTATAAGACAGAGTTATGGAGCTATGAAAAATTCCACTTTGCCATTTGGCATTTAAATTACAAATGCCTTTGTATTGCTGAGGTAATTAACTTCCATTTTTTTTTGTCGATATCTTCTTTTTTCATTTCCCGACTTAAAGGATCCCAAAATAAATATATGTATTAAGATTTCATCATGACCTCATATTCAATGTCAAGAATAATTTAATTATGTAACCACCAAACCCTTAAAAAATCCATCCAAATCATCAATTCATCAACATAAAAACATTTAAGACCTATGCAAAAACTGCACAAGAAAGAAAAGACTTCAAGAAACCTCTCAAAGTAGCAATCAAACTAACCTGTGCAATCCCCTTGGAAGACATGTTGGCCTGGTTGAAGAAGATCTTGCCGAAGTGGTCACGGTCAGGGAAGACATCCGCTTGCCGAGGGAGGTTTGCACCGCCAGAGTCCACCAGGTAGACGCAGGGCAGGTTGTTCTCCTGTGCGATCTCCTGGGCTCGTAGGTGCTTCTTGACTGTGATGGGATAGTAGCTTCCTCCCTTCACTGTGGCATCATTGCCCACAATCATGCACTCAACCCTGAGAAAGAGGCGAGGGGTAGAGAAGGCTTTTAATAATACAATATACTTAATGGCTATAATTTAAAAGAAAAAATAGAAAAAGACTTAACAAGCACAACAGTGAAAAGGAGTGAATGCTATAAAAGAAAAGTTATGAAGAGAAAAGTAACTTTTCTTATTCATGTTAATAAATTGCATATATCTGGGATTGGAGTGAGAAAAAATATATATATAATTTTCAAGTGTTCTTTCATAAAAAAAATCTAGTCCCATAAAGTCACACAGCACATATGAAAAATGGCTACACATACTGGTATACTAATCATTACAATAACACCTCCCTCCCAACCCTAGACTCACCCTGAGACTTTGCCGATACCAGTAATGATGCCTCCAGCCGGCACCTCCTCTTTGCCATACAACTGATATCCAGCTAACTGTGACAGCTCCAGAAATGGGGTCCCAGGGTCGATCAAGTTGCCGATCCTCTCTCGCGATCCTGAGGTCATGATATAAGTAAGAATGGTAGGAGCACATAAGAGATACGAATATAAATAATCATATAAATACATATAGATAGATAGATAGATAGATCAATAGACAGACAGACAAATCGATCGATCAATAGATAGATAGACAGACAGAAAGACAGATTGATATAGATATAAAGTAAACTATGAAAAAAAAATTACTTAGAATATCTACAGCTCCACACACATATACACATGCAATGGTATTCAGACATTCTACAATCTTCCTTTCCACAATGGCTCACCTTTGCTCTTGTGCCTCTGGATGGCCTTTTCTCCGCCACCAAGCGAAATGTGGTGGACACGTCCCCGGAGTTCGTCCACCAGAGCTGCCATTCGGGCCTCATTTTCCTAAAGGTTACAAGGTCTCTCATCAGAATTCCAACTACATATCACATCTTATTTTGGGAAATGATATTGTATTCAGTGTCATGCTGGTGCCTAATTCATGGTCTGTTAACCAACTTGATGAAAATAAAAAGAAACAATAGCCCAAAGTGCAGTCATCAACACTAATCTAAGATACATTCATAAACTATTCAAACCAATTTGATATAGTCCATAAAAACTGACAATTAATAAAAATAATAATAATTCATGCATAAAAATCATACATAGTAATTAATGGACACATCAATTTGAGCAAAGGAATGATTTGGAAATAAAGCTATCTAATTGAATGCATTTATTTCCAAGTACACAACATCCAATAAAAGTATAAAAGTCTAAGTAGAATATTATGGATATAAAAAATATATACACACATACAAGTACAACACACTGAAATTTCTGGAACTACAGTATAGATATAATAACTTCAAAAGGACAAAATTAAATGTCACTCTTCTTGCGAGATCTTGCAGCTAGGCATTAACACAAACTGGGTTATTGGGTATCAGAACAAGGTGAGACTCCCAATACCATAATAAGTATCCTGGATTCACATCACTCTAGGCCACTCCCTCCCCATGCATCCACATCCATCCCCTAATTATGAGGTGTCAATAAATAAATAGAAATCTCTTTCTTTACCATTCTAATATCTTTTTGAGGGTTAAACCTAGATGTTTTGAATATATTTTCATCTTTGTATTGCCCAGCTATCTCTAGCCCATCTGCAAGGGGCTAATTGATGGCTGGATATGTTTAGCCCATTGGATACTCCACTATCATCACATGGTCCAAAATATGGGCATAAGGCTTGCATGAGTGCCGCTCTGCCAGGTGTATAGCTTGTAGGCTGGGTGCACACGAACACTCGTGTACATTGACAAGACTCTTTACCTACCCTTAGTAATGTTTTTTTCTCTTTTTATCCATAATCATTTAAATTTTTTTTGACATTTAAAAGTTTTTTGTCATCTAATTTCCTTT
>NW_020870183.1:406394-423533 GCF_003789085.1 Penaeus vannamei | reverse complement strand
TACCCCGCACGTGGGCACTCCCCCCATTTGCCCGCTCCCACCTACCTCCAGGCACGTGGCAATCCTCCATTTGCCCCTCCCTACCCGCGCACGTGGCACCCCCCATTTCCCCTCCCCCTACCCCCACACGACCACTCCCCCCCATTGCCCTCCCCCTACGCACTGGCATCCCCCCATTTGCCCTCCCTACCCCCGCACGTGCACATTTCCCCTCCCTGCTCCCGAGAGCACACCCCCTTTCCCACTCCCCCCCCATTGGCCCATTTCTCCTACTCTCCAGCACGTGCACTCCCCCATTTGGCCCTCTCACCCCCCCCGCACCATTTGCCCCTCCCCCTACCTCGCCTGCACTCCCCCATTGCCCCTCCCTACCCCCGCACGTGCACTCCCCCCATTTTGCCCCTCCCCTACCCCGCACGTGGCACCCATTTGGCCCTCCCCCTGCCCCCGCACGTGGACCCCATTTGCCCCTCCCCTACCCCGCATGGCACCCCCCATTGGCACTATTTGCCCTCTCCCCTACCCCGCACGTGGCACTCCCCCTTATGCCCCTCCCCTACCTCCCACGGCACTCCCCCCTAATTGCCCCTCCCCTACCCCCGCACGTGGCACTCCCTCCATTGCCCTCCCCCTCCCCCGCACGTGGCACTCCCCCCAATTTGCCCCTCCCCTACCCCCGCACGTGGCACTCCTCCATTTGCCCCTCCCCTACCCCGCACGTGCACTCCCCATCTGCCCCCCTCTCCCCACGTGCACTCCCCCATTTGCCCCTCCCCCTACCCCGCACGTGGCACTCCTCCATTGCCCCCTTTTCCCTCGCACTCCATTTGCCCCTCCCTCTACCCCGCACGTAGCCTCCATTTTCCCCCTCTACCTCCGCACTGGCACTCCCGCCTCCTTGGCACGTGCACTCCCCCGCACGTGGATTCCCCCCCATTTGCCCCCCCTCCCCCTACGAGGCACTTCCCCCATTTGCCCCTCCCCCTACCCATACACGTGCCCCTCCATCTACATTCCCACCGCCTTAGCCTCCCCACCCCAACCCCACAGCGTGGCACTCCCCCTTTGCCCCTCGACTGCGCCGCCGCACTGGCAGGCGCTGGGCAGGTGGCGCAGCGGCGGAGACACTGCCCCTCACATTCGCTCAGTGGTTGTGGCTCTGCCCTCGTCTGCGTGTGGTTTTGGTGTGGTAGATCCTTCTTGACTTTTCATTTTAATTTCTCTTTTCTTCATTTCTCTCATTCTTTCTTCCTTTTTGATTAACCCTTTTCCCCCCCTCTTCTTTCTCGCGCGGTAGAAGTGGAGAGGGTAGAAAGAGGGGAAGGAAGAGAGAGAGATGGTGATGTGAACGAAGACCCTTTGTGATGCGGGGGATGTGAAGGAGGCTGGAAGGCGTTGGCGGGAAATTCAATTGACTGAAAAAATATAGAAATTCAACCGACGGGAAAACGCTGAACTGGAATCCAATTGACAGGAAAATCGGCATAATGTAACTACTGTTAATGAACCAATATTCTTTGCGGCGGTACAGTGTGCTCTGGTAGAAAAAACAACAACAACTGGAGATGCAGTTCAATAACTAAGCAAAACCGGCAACGAAATTGTGGAGACAAAAGTTGATTCGTGTGTTCGAAGCCTTCAGTCAATTAAGGTAATCTAGGTGATAAGAAATGTATAATCTATTAAAACACACACACGCACACACATACACACAGACGTATACTTGAACACACGCATGCACAGAGACACATACATACGTTTGTGTTAATACTTTACACATTACACAAAATAATTATTTTCTCTTTTAAAGTGAGAAAAATAATATCAGTTTATTGTTGTTTTTATGCTAATTGAATAATTCGAAAGATAAAGTATGTAAAATCAACTTAAAAAGAAACCATAAAAGTGTGGAACGCAAAGTTTTAAAAACTAATTTAAAGGAAAGTTCAGACACGATGGAAGTTTGCCCAAGGAAACGGGTCGAACATGCTCGAAATTTAATCATCAGATCCGAAATGGATACTCAAACGTTATGGTTATTATCATTATTATTATCTCTCTCTCTATTTATATACATACATGAATACAAATACACACGCACACGCGCACTCACACACACACACACACACACAACACACACACACACACACACACAACACACACAACACACACACACACACACACACACATACACACACACACACTATATAATATAATCATATATACACATATATACCACATATATATATATATATACATATAATAATAATAGTTAATATATATATATATTTATATATATATATATATGTATATAGAGAGAGAGAGAGAGAGAGAGAGAGAGAGACACAACACACTTTATGTATACTTGTAAGTATGCTTTCGCTGATGGGTGTACGTGTGTGCGTGCGATAGTTTACACTGACGTGCGTGTGTACTGGCTGCGTGTGACTTAGCTTGCAGCCTGTTCGCCGCGTTAGCCATGCGAACAGGTGCCATCCTCCGCGTTGAAGAACCAGGTGACAGAAGCGAGTGAACTGTGTGGTGGGAGAACCTGCGATGCTGCGTCCTCTCATGTTGGTGGACCCCCTTTACTTCCCTTCCCCCTCCCTCCTTCCCTCCTCCTCTCATGTTTCCGCAAAGCCATGATACAGGTGCCCCTCCCCTCCCCGGCTTTCCCCCTGAACGAACCTCCCCTCTCTCCTACTCCTCCCTCCTGCATACCGTCCCCCCCTCCCCTCCTCTCCTCCCTCTCATACCGCCCTCCCTCATACCGACCCCTCCTTACTTCCCCTCCTCCCTCTCTCTCCCACCTACCCCCTCCTCTCCCTTGTCCACTCCGGTTTAGTCGGTTGCAAATACTCGGAAACGTGATATAGACCCGCCCACCGATCTCCCACCCTGCCCCTCTCCCCTCTACTCACCTTCCCCTTCGTCCCCCCCTCTCTCCCCCTCCTCGTCCCCTCTACTCCCCTCCCTTCCCCTCTACTCTTCCCCTCCCCTCCCCCCTCTCCCCTCTCTCCGTCAACCAGTCAGTCGCATAATCGAGTTATTCGAGAACTTTCCAGGGCTTTGTGTATCATTGAGGGACGGGAATATAATTTCACTGGAAATGAGACAAGTATACACACATACACACATATACAGCATTTTATATAGATAGACAGAGAGACAGATAAATATGTAGACAGATATATATGTATGTATATATCATGTTACATTATGTACACATATTAAATTATGTACACACACACATACACACTCGCACATACATATGCATATGCACACACACACACACGCATATATGTGTGTGTGTGTGTGTAAAAAATAAAAGTGGGGAGTGGAAGGGAAGATATGCAATAACTGAAGAAAAGAAGCAATTCGAAACAATAATTCACATGTCAAGAACGAAGAAGTTGAAAGTAAAAGTAACGAAACCGAACTCGTAATTCAATAAAGGAACAATGAAAAGTCGACAATAAACAAGTCAGTCTTAAGTTTTCGTTGACACGTTTCGCTTTGCAAAATAGTTCTGAAATACCCACGAAAATTTACAGAATAGCTGCATTACACACATCTATTTTTTTTTTTTTTTTTTTTTTTTTTTTCCTTACACACACACACACACACATATGTATCTATTTTTTCCTCTTTTAAGTTACTGAATCCTTAAATAGCCGTGGCAGTAGCAATTAACAGAATATTTTATCATTACAATCATCATTACCATCAATGTTATTGTTACTTATATAAAGTCCTATTAATATTAGCACTATTCTTGCTGCACTGAAATTCATATCATCATTATCATTAGGCCTTCTGATGGCATCAACGCTATCAATTAGTGCAACTATTTCATTATTATGATCGTCAGTAAAACTAATATTATCATCATCTTTATTATAACAATAGCAATAACAGTAATGTGGATAACGTGACCAATACTGCAAAAAAATCTTCAAATGAGAACCATGATAATAATAGCAGCCATGATAAATAATGATTATAATAACAATAATAATCATAGGAATAGCTATCATCCCAATGGGAAATTTTCAAACTAGAAAGAACACTAACAAACAATGATAATAATAACATTACTAACAATTTCAACAACGACAATAACAATCACGAAAAGTCACGACAAACAACACGAAAATACGACACCCGCTAACGACATATTCCCAGTCAAACGACAGTCGTTAAATAAGTCCGGTTTCACATGACACCGAGCTCGTGTTTTGATGTGCTTCACCTGTACTGACACCATCTGACACTCGTTTACCAGGATGTGGGTGTAATTACAATGCTTAGTCATGTTAGTCATATATATTCACTGTACAGGCATCCGCTGTGTACTTCCTCTTACGCCGTTTTCTGTGATGGAAGTGGCCGTGGGAGTTATTTATTAATACGTTTGATCACTTATTGCCATTTTTAAGGGTGATTTGATTTAATTACTTTGATGTGTTTATATGATTGTAGTGTTACGGGAAACAAAACAACACACAAAACAAACAACACACACACACACACACATCACACAAGACACATTCACACACGCACGCACACACACAAAGAAACACACAAAGACAAGGGACACACACAAACAAAGACAAACACAACACACCACACAAAGAACACACACACACAAAGACACGCACAAAGACACACACACGCACACACACACCTTAATCTGAACCTCACAAACAGGCAAAAACACTTACCCTCATAGTCAATTTTTGCTTTAACTCACTCGTGCATCTAATCAACTGTGAAATCGCTGTTTAATATATAGATTCCCGGAGATACAAGGGAAAGAGCACTAACGAATAATAATAATCATAATACTAGTAGTTTCAGCAACGACATAGAAAAATAGAAAAAAAATATAAGAAAAAAACAAAAGTCAAAACATGGCCACAGAACGTAATTTCCGCAAAGTGTCTCCATTTGAGGATTTCCGTGTATATTCTCTCCCATGCATGATCTCCCTAACCTGCGCCTGGTCTTACAAATATTCGGCTGCCCTCCGTCGGCGCCAGCTGGTCTATAAACAGCTGTGACAAGGACGAAGGGATTTTAAAAACACGCCATTTCAGTCCTTATTGCCCACAAATACATTCCGTGCTGGTAGGTTGATATATTCTTGTGTAAATGTGTTTATATTCTGAACGTCTGATAGAAATTGCTCATTCAGAATCCTTATATTCGTAAACATTTCTATTATCGATATTTAGAAGTTCTGGGTTTCATAAGTACTCAGATAGGAATACTACTTCACACAACGAATCCTTTCAGTTACGTAAACATTCATAATTCTCGCGTCGTCCCTCTATTAAAGCACATAAGGCATCCCTTGTTCTTCTTCGCCAGACCATCATAACACCGCCACGTGTATTTAAATTTGTGCTCATTCGAATTCTTTCGTGTTTTTTTTTTTTTTTTTTTTTTTTTTTTTTTTTTTTATCACGGAATGTTTCAAAACGAGAGGTTATTATAACAATACCAACTAGTCGAGTCAGACCGTTCGGAATTGAGGGCGTGGCCAGACCCCCTTCCCCCCCCCCCCTTGGGCGCCTCTGCCACGCCTTTTACTTGTCCAGCACCTACCAAACACCCGAAATAATAAAGTGAAAAATAAAGGAAAGTAATTAAGTAAATTTGCAGATAAAGTAACATATATACGAAAAGTTTAACATCAACCATCATTAACCAGATCTGAATACCGTGTGAACTATGAACATATTTTTCTTATAATGATGAAAAATCTATTGTGATTTGACCTGTTTTGGCTTATTAAGAAAATAATAGTAGCAGTAGTACTAACAGTAACAGTATCAATACTAGTAGTAGCAGTAAAAACAACAGCAGCAGTAGTAGTAATAGTAGTAGTAACAGTAATAGTAATATTAGTAATAGTAATATTAGTATTAGTAATAGTAGTAGTAGTAATAGTAATAGTAGTATAGTAATAGTAAGTAGTAGTATAGTAATAGTAGTATTAGTAATAGTAGTAGTAGTAGTATAGTAATATAGTATAGTATTAGTAAGTAGTAAGTAATAGTAGTATTATTAATAGTAGTAAGTATAGTAATATAGTATAATAGTAGTAGTAGTAGTATTGTAAGGTGGGGTAAGTTGCCTCCCTTAAGAAAAAAACACGTCTAGTGGTTATGTATTTTTCAGTTTGATTTTTTAAAAGCTTACATGAAGCACCATTTACAATTCACTCAACAGCAGGTCATCACATGGAGTAACACGCACATGTGTGGGCCTTATACCTCATTACAGCTTATAACATTCAAAGTCATAATCAATTGAACGATAGCTTTATTTTGACTTTCATAAGGAAAATAAATGCATTTTCTGTTTTTAACAAAATTATCATATATACTTATGCTTACAATCGAACTTAATTTATATGCCTCTTTATGAAAATGGATTAACTAAAAATCTTCGTCAACTGAGTACAGCATCAATGCGTTTAAGAAACAAAATATACTGAATTTGATAATAAAATCATAAAGCATAAGTAAATATCTCCAGTTGTGCATTCTTCATGTGCCCAGTTTGCACAGGACATGCACTGGATCCACTTTTCTGAGGGTCTACTATTGGCAAAGGGCTCTCCTCGTACTAAATAGGGCCATTTCATTCTTCATCAACAGATGAAGCTGGGGATTTTAGATATTTTCTTGCATTCCTTCTTGTTTTTTTAATGGCTGCTTCTCAAACAATGCTTTGTAAGGTAATGATATTTTATCATCCTTCTCCGCTTTTCTCTTTCTTTCTCGTCTTTGCTTCGGTTTAGGTGGAATGCAGAGACTTGCCAACATTTCCCTGGTTTAATTTCTTTTTGATGTTCCAGGTTAGGGGCTGCTCTGAGGTTGGTGGTTTAGAGAGCTCATGTTACGTTGCTGTAGTATTGATGTTACTATCTGTAGGCTCCTCAGTTAAATTTGCTGCTATGAAGTAATCTGTGGATAATTGAAGGGCCATAAGCCTGTTGATCGAAATTCATTCACAGCTTTTTCTATGGTGGCCGTTTTCTCCTAAGCAGTGTCAAATATTCTTACTGCATCAGGCTGCGAGGTTCATTTACCTAAATTGGAAACCATCCAGTTGTCTGCAGCTCTATTGTAAGTTTCCTTACATGACTGGAAATAAGCTGTCAAGTGGCTGCATTTTGTGAGTGCAGTGGGGTGGGAGGGTTGTCATAACAATGCCATTATTTATAGCAAAATCAATAGCTCTTGTCTATAGCCATCTAAGATTATAATGTGTTTGTCCTGGGTTGGTTTGGCGTGTGACAGCCATTTCATGAAGCAAGCCTCATCCGTCCATCCATTAGAAGTGCATGTTCCGATGCATCCAGGGGGTCCTCCATTCAACAGAGCTTCAGAAAACCTTTCCCTAGAAAAAAATAAACATTGGAGGAATGAATGTCCCAAGACCAGTCATAGCACACCAAACTGTCGTTGTTTTCCCACGTTCACCGCTAGTCATTTTCCCCACAGCTCTTGATCCCTATGTTGCCACTATAATGACAGGCTTTTGAACATTTGAAATTCCTGTTTCGTCCATGTTCCATATATGCCGTGGGCTAGAGCTTCCCTTAGCTAAAACTTAAGCATGAGAGAATGTGGCAAGCTGAGCACGATTAAATCCAACTGCCTTTGCAATATCTGTTGTCTCTGACTTCCGAATTGATAACTGTGGGTGTCGCTTTATAAATCCTGCAAACCTGTCCTTTCCAGCCATTTTTGAAGTGTGCTGGAAACGGTGTGGAATTTTCATCTTTTGAGCAGAATCATATGCAAAATGCCGTACATCTATTGTAGTTAGGCGGAAAATGGATTTTCCATTGCTTGTATCTGAGGCACGAGCATATCTTCATATGATTCATTTAGCTCGGGCTGGAAGCATCCATGTCTTGTTTTTCCTAGGTTGGCCACTTTTCCATCCTCGTGGCGCCTCAGTGTCTTACAGGGAACTCCATAATTCCTTGAGGCAGACTTCACAGACTCTCCATAACCAATTGCATGGAGAGTATCTTGTAGCGCCTTCTTTCCATAGGAAGCCCGTGTTGTTTTTCTTTTGTAGACGCCTGGCATGTTGATCCTATAACATATGATAATATCAATACTAAATATTCAGAATAAAAAGTAAAAAAAAAGAAAAAAAAGTGCAAATTTATATGAGGTATATAAGACAGTAAAACGCCTACCTCTGGGCTTCTTAACCCAGAGGATAAGGGGACTTTTACCCCAAGAGCTATTGCCTTATATTGAATATCACTATTCTCCAACCATGAATAAAGGATGACTAAAATCATGTGCTATATAATCAAAATAACATAGAGCAGCCTTCTGTAATAATCTGACTAGCTCTACAATAATTACTTTTCATACAATTATGAAATTCACTGAAAACTTACTTGAAGTTATGCAGAATGTTTCCAGTACGCGAGTTCTTTGTTGATGTCATTGGTTTTCGAAAGCGCAGAGCTATGACGCTGACAGCCCAGTCAGCTGATTTCTTGAGAAATTAAAGAAAATGGGACAACATATCGGGAGCCTATTAGCCCTAGGGTAGGGGGGCTTACCCCACCTTACCCTAGTACTAGCATCAGCATTAGTAGTAGTAATAGTATTAGTAGCAGAAGTAGTATTAATAGTAATAGCAGCAACAACAGCAGCTGTAGTAGTAGTAGCAGCAACAGCAGTAGTAGTAGTAGCAGCAGCAGAGCTAGCAGCAGCAGCAAGTAGTAGTAGTAGCAGCAGCAACAGCAGTAGTAGTAGTAGTAGCAGCAACAGCAGTAGTAGTAGCAGCACAGCAGCAGTAGTAGTAGCAGCAGCAGCAACAGCAGTAGTGGCAGCAGCAACAGCAGTAGTAGTAGTAACAACAGCAACAGCAGTAGTAGTAGTAGCAGCAACAGCAGTAGTAGTAGCAGCAGCAGCAACAGAGCAACAGCAGCAAGCAGCAGCAGTAGTAGCAGCAGCAACAGCAGTAGTAGTAACAGCAGCAGCAACAGCAGTAGTAATAGTAGCAGCAACAACAGTAGTAGTAGTAGTAGTAGCAACAACAGTAGTAGTAGCAGTAGCAGAAGTAGTAGTAAAGCAGCAGCAGTAGTAGTAAGCAGCAGTAGTAGTAGCAGCAGCAACAGCAGTAGTAGTAGCAGCAGCAGCAACAGCAGTAGTAGTAGAGCAGTAGTAGTAGCAGCAGCAACAGCAGTAGTAGTAGTAGCAACAGCAACAGCAGTAGTAGTAGCAGCAGCAACAGCAGTAGTAGTAGTAACAACAGCAACAGCAGCAGTAGTAGTAGCAGCAACAGCAGTAGTAGTAGCAGCAGCAGCAACAGTAGCAGTAGTAGTAGCAGCAGCAGCAAACAGCAGTAGTAGTAAGCAGCAACAGCAGTAGTAGTAGCAGCAACAACAGTAGTAGTAGCAGCAACACAGTAGTAGTAGCAGTAGCAGAAGTAGTAGTAATAGTAGTAGCAGCAGCAACAGCAGTAGTAGTAGTAGCAGTAGCAGCAAGCAGCAGCAGTAGTAGTAGTAAGCAGCAGCAACAGCAGTAGTAGTAGCAGCAGCAGCAACAGCAGTAGTAGTAGTAGCAGCAGCAACAGCAGTAGTAGTAGCAGCAGCAACAGCAGTAGTAGTAGCAGCAACAGCAGTAGTAGTAGTAGCAGCAGCAACAGCAGTAGTAGTAGTAGTAGCAGCAGCAGCAGCAGCAGCAGTAGTAGCAGCAACAGCAGCAGTAGTAGTAGCAGCAGTAGTAGTAGTAGTAGCAGTAGTAGTAGAGTAGCAACAACAGCAGTAGTAGTAGCAGCAGCAACAGCAGTAGTAGTAGCAACAGCAACAGTAGTAGCAGCAGCAGCAACAGCAGCAGTAGTAGCAGCAGCAGCAACAGCAGTAGTAGTAGTAGTAGTAGTAGAAGTAGCAGCAACAGCAGTAGTAGTAGTAGCAGCAAGCAGCAGCAGTAGTAGTAGCAGCAGCAACAGCAGTAGTAGTAGCAGCAGCAGCAACAGCAGTAGTAGTAGCAGCAGCAGCAAACAGCAGTAGTAGTAGCAGCAGCAGCAGCAAAGCAGTAGTAGCAGTAGTAGCAGCAGCAGCAACAGCAGTAGTAGTAGCAGCAGCAACAGCAGTGGTAGTAGCAGCAGCAACAGCAGTGGTAGTAGTAGTAGTAGCAAGCAGCGACGCTAGCGCAGAGAAAACGTCAAAACTTAGCTCTGTCAACAAACAAATTCAACGATACTTTTGCAATATCGTGCAATGCAAGTGTGATTTACCTTCGACATGCATGCTACGCACGTAACTGCATGGTCCGAAATTCAGTAGCAGGTCTACTAAGTCAGCGCTCATGTGACACGTCCTTTGATGGGGAAGGCTAGATCAGTAGTAACTCGAGGAGGTGTCATGGCGTCTGCTTTGATGATTGTTCAATGAAAATATAACCATTAAAATAATTATTTTCCATCCTATTTGAAGATTGAAAAGACCAAAATGATCGACCATATTCTCAAAGCATCCGTAACTTTGTGAAGTCATCAAAATAAACCCCATGTGGTTTTTTTCCAAAAATAGAATCAGACGCCATGACACCTCGAGTTGCTGCTGATCTAGCCTATAACGTCCTTTGATATTGGTTACGCAGTTGTAAGAAGGGAGTCTTGTTTGTACTCGTCATGGTGAAGCACAGGATGTTACAGCCCAAAATACAAAAAAAAGAAAAGAAAAAAAAAAAAAAAAAAAGAAAAAGAGAGAAAAAAAAGAAAAGAAAATCACGCCGTTACAGTAAAGCGAATTCTATTGCCATTAAGAAGCAAATAACTCATCAGATGAAGCACGAGTCGACTTAAGTGTTCGAGAATTCTGGATTCCTTCTGCGACATCAGAATATTCGAATCAATTGCTCAATGTTCAGCTGAAATTACATACAACCAGCAGCTCATGGACCAAATCAAGATGAAAAAGAAAAACAATGAGCGTGTCCAGAAAGAATACAAAACACACCTTACTTACTTTCACAAATTAAAGAAGAATGACCGCCCTCAGTTCTTTGTACGTTAGGCACGCTGAAGTTAAGCTGGAAAAAAATAACAGCCACTGGACTATGTGGTTGTGTGAGTGAAGTGTCTGTCGTGCGGGTATCTGGGAGCGAGGTGAAAGGTTAGCATTTACAAGAGTTTTTTTTCAGCGGCCTCGGTGAATGGCTACTCTACGTGCTAAGCATGTGCAAGAAACTGTTATGTTTCACCAAGCACGTGCAACGCCCGCGCGACGAATCCACAAGAGACGGTGGACAATCCGCACGGAAGATGAACGCATACAATACGTGCACGCGTACGCTATGTCCCTCTCACTTCGTGTTGGATACGCGTTCATTGAACTAGAAACTAGAAGTCTTCGCTAGCGTGTGAAATGCGAACGCCCCATGTGGAGGTGTGTATGTAACACGTGCGCATACGTGCAGTGCCGTGCCAAATCTACGTGCGAACAAGGTCTAATATGTTAGACCTTGCGTGGGACTTGCCTGGCTCCTACCAAGGTCTATATACCCTGGACCTTTCCTACAAGTGGTGCCTGTACTGCGTGGGACTCGCGCACGCGTACGTTCGAAGTTAGCAACGCCAATTTCGGAAGTCTGCGTCTGCCGTACGCGTGGTACCGTTCAGTACCGTGCAATGCACGTATGACTCGTGTTCGTCATGCGTGTCTTTTGCGTATTTACTTATTCAGATCGGCCAACGTTCGGCGTCTTAGCCACCGATTGGGATGTCATTGCAGTTCTCCAAATTTGTCGGTGTGTGGACCCTGCATAAGGAGAAAATTAAGCATTAAGTACAATATGCATGTTCTAAGTTGAGTAATAAAAGTAGTTATAAGAGAACTACTAGAAGCTTTACCACTTTTAATAACAGAGAAATATAGTAATAGTGATAGAAGTAGTGGTAGCTATAATAACAGTCGTGGCAGCATTGATATAAAAGAGAACGAGAGTGCAGTCTGACATCCTGACTCCTGCCATTTTATAACATAATAATAACAATGATAATGTTAATAATAATGATGATGATGATGATAATAATAATAATAATAATAATAATAATAATAATAATAATAATAATAATAATAATAATAATAATGATAATAATAACAATAACGATAATGTTAATGATGATATTGATGATGGAAATAACACAAAATAAAACCATCACCACCACCAACAATAATAATCAGTGACATTACTATTTCGTATTACTACTCCTACTACTACCGTTGTCATTATATCCATTATCCTCATAGCGATCGTCATTGTTTTGTCATTTCATTGTAATAAAAGTCACTTTAAATAGAATCAACTTTAGAAAGAATAACAAGAAAAAATATAGGCCGATTTGTTCAAATTGTGCGAGGAATAGACAGAAATAAATGCCTATCTATTAGATATGTATATACTTTTATCTATCTATCTATAATGTAGATATGCATGTCTTGACTGATAGATATGCATTTATTTTTGTATATGCATGTCCGTATAATGAATGTTCATTGGGTCGAGCCTCGCACAATTTGAACAAACCGGCCGTATATAAACAATCAAGTTAGCCTATTATATTCCTGTAAAATAATTCCAAGTAAGTCAAAGGGAGTTAATGCAATGTTGTTAGTGCCAGTGCAGGTTATTGTATTTAACAACAAAGCTAACCTATATTTATTATAATAGTGCGTGCAAAACGAAAATGATAACCAATACATAACTGATAATAATGTATAAATAAACAAATGCGCATAATGTTCCTTTGCTACACGCTACATCTCGTCCACCGTTACCTAGGCCTACACTGCAAAATAATCCTATGCTCCGTCCAATCTCAGGAAAAGAAGAACTGATAACTCAACCTTGGACTCTAGAAAACTCCGATTCGTTACGCCTCTTTTGAAAAAAAATAATAATCAAGGGATGTAAAGCATAAACAAATAGTGGATATGATTTAAAAAATACCCTAATCATGTGGATATAAGTATCAAGTGGCAGCTGATTAGGATTAAAAAAATAACTTGACGAATCGGAGTATTCCAAATTCTGGGGTGAGTTGCCAATTTTTCCTTTTTTGAGACTGAACGCACTGTAGTTCCTAGTATAGCTTCAGTCGCCGATTGCTGATTGGTGTGTACTGTACAGCGCTATTTGATCTTCCTATTGCGAAAAACCCGCATGTGGTAGTTGTGTCCATCAGGAGTTATGATTTTCTGTAAGCATGTATCACTCGAAAGTGTAACCTTGTATAAATATAATGTAACAGATTTCAGCTTCTGGTTTCAGTATTTTTGCCAGCAGCTTCACGTATGAAAATTGCTTCATCTCAATCTTCATCCACTCCATCTTGCACTAAATCTTCAAGTCTCTTTTTTTTCTTTTATATTTAATGGCGCGGGCTGGAGTAGCAATGTCCGTGGTTTTACTATAGGTAATATTAACCCAAAAACTACAGTGAATGACGAGTTTCCACGTAAACTACAATTAAACAAAGGGGAAAAAAGGTTAAATGTCTGCCCATATTACTGTTGACACAACCTGTAGATTAATGTAGGCCTATGTGTAGTGCATGGCTTTACAAAGACTGGTTTATAATCTGAATACAAAAACATTCTAATTTAAAGAAGCTATATTTTGACTTGTTTTCCTTCTTTTTATCTCCCTTTCTTTCGTCATTGATTCTGTAACAGAAATATTTCCTTTTTTCCTATTCTGATCCAAAACCAGTTCACATGCAACGATAGTGTCTCAGCTTTCATACGGCATCAAATCATATATTATGTGTGTGTGTGTGTGTGTGTGTGTGTGTGTGTGAGTGAGAGTGAGAGTGAGAGTGAGAGTGAGAGTGAGAGTGAGAGTGAGAGAGAGAGAGAGAGAGAGAGAGAGAGAGAGAGAGAGAGAGAGAGAGAGAGAGAGAGAGAGAGAGAGAGAGAGAGAGAGAGACTGAATCCTGACCTACTTCTAATTTCTTCAGGCCCAGTGTCGATGGCCTTAAGATTTGTATTTGTTAATGTTCACACTTTTTTCCCGTCTGTGTAGAATCTTTTTTTTTTTTTTTTTATCGGTGTAAAGATGACCATATTTGAAGAAAAGAAATATTGAAACGGTATTAAGTAAAAAATATCAAGGTCTTTAGATGTCATATGATAACAAGTTTGCCCATATAACTTATAATGAAAGACATTGATATATGAATTAATGTTATTGTTCATTATTCCAATCCATATGAAATCCATAGGAATTAAAACTATCTTATAGTCAGTGTATAACCTTGACAGTTACGGAACAGATATAAATATACTGTTTAAAACTTGCCGTGTGTTTTGCCGTAGAATATTCAGGTTAAAATTCATGCCTATCCCTAGATAGCAATGATACCATAGCATAATTAAAGAGAAAAGGATTAACTTTCTCATGTTCAGTTTAAACAGTCCTTCTAAAGATTAACCATTCACATTAGAAACAGCTTGGTCTCATGCTGTAGTATTAAATAAAGGATTAAAATAATGAAATTAAAATAAAATTATGGATATTATGATCCATTCATTGGCAGTGAACGAAATCAAAGGTATATATATGGCTGATACAAAACAAAGAAACCCCCCCCCCCTCTGCAAACTGACAGGCAGGCATGATGAAAGAACTTCTTAGTGTAATAGATAGAACAACCAGCATTATTTTGTTTAGAGAAAATATATATATAAATGTTGAAGAAAGCATTGGCTAATTATTATTACCTTATTTCTATCGTCGCCATGTGATCGCTGTTACTAAATGTAATACAGCTATTAGTATTATTATTCATTTACAGTCCATCCTTGTTATCATTTAAAAAGACACGCACTTCCTGACTGCGCCTTCCCCCCCCACAGGTCCCATCGCCGGAGGCCATGGTGGGCTCTTACACGTCGCTGCCTCCGGGCGTGGCGGCCACAGTTCCGCGCCGGATCCTCCTCAGGGACTCGTGGGTCAAACACGCAGCCGGGCCCCCGGAGGAGGCGGTGGCGGAGGCCTCGGAGCCCAACGCAGCTGAGCCTCCGAGCCCTCCCCCTCCTTCCCCGCCGCCCTCGACGCGCCCTTCGCTGCTCGCCAGGGAAGGCCCTCGCAGTCCGCCGCTGGCATCGCCGCCCTGCCTCTCGCCTGACCTCCCGCGCCCCTTCGAGCGGTTCCGCAGCGCCAGCGCCCGCGAGTCGCGAAAGAAAGCGCGCCCGGCGTCCGTCGTGCTCACCACGTACATCTCGACGGCCGCCAAGGACGAGTTCCAGGGCCTGTCCGGGAAGGTTTCGCGCACCAAGGCCTTCTTCGAGTCGTCGCCGCTGCAGGTCAAGGACTCGTCGGGCGAGTGGGACGAGGCCGACATCCAGGAGACCGACCTCCCGCCCGACACCCTCGTCACCTACACCTTCAAGAATCCGCTGAGGGCGTCACCCAAACCGGCGCTACCACACGCTCTTTTCCGCGCTGGGCCGAATTTGCCGACGCTTCTGCAGAAGGCGACATCGACACTCCCGCGCCCCCAAAGAAGCCCGGCTACGACAGCGCGCCCGAGGGCGAGGCCAGGGCGCCGGAGGAAGTGACCATCAAGAGAGTGCGACCCGTGGTCTCGCGACGCCGTCACGGGACCATCGTCGGCATCCTGAAGAACGTCTCTCGCCCTCCCGCCGGCGACGCGGCCCACGCAGTAGCAGGCGAGGAGCGCGAAATCGCCGGCGGGGGCGCGAAAGGGGGGCCGGCGGGGGGCGAGTGGCGGCGGGGGAGGCGCGCGCGGAGGCAGGGGAGGGGGAGGGGGAGGCCCCGGCCGCCCTGCACCCGCCTCGGGAGTCAGTTCGGACCGGGACGCTGAGCGGTCGAGACACGCGGCTCCCTGCAGTCCCCTTCCTTCGTGCCGCTGCGACCACGCGACCCTTGTGCCCGGCGCGCGAGCGAGCGAGTGCCACGAAACGAGTGCCGCCGCGGGCCATGAGCCAGACGGCGACGCCATGGTAGTGCCAGGTGACGCGGGTGTGCAGGCGGCACCCCGCGTGGTGGCCGCCTGCATTAAATCGTACCACGACATCCCAGAGGAGCTCTTCAACAGCCTGCAGGAGAGTTCCGTGGACCCGACCCCCTCCCCGCCCCCGCCCGCCAAACAGGATCCCTCGCCCGTCGCTTCCCTCCCTCCTCCCGCCCCGCCCACGCCCGCGCCTCGTAGTGACTGGAAGACTATGCGCGACGGGCGGAGGGCGCTCCTGGCGGGCGGCGACGAAGCCAGCGACGTGGACACGGAGGAGGGCAGCGAGCTAGACGGCGGGGGCGGCGCCGCGTCCACCAGCGACTACCACACGAGCGATGGGCGCGGCTCGTCCCTCTCGGGCGCCAGCGACGACCACCACAAGCACGACTCTGCGCAGCGACATCCCGACGACCACCTCATCTACGCCACCAACGGGTCCAGCTACATCACGCAAGGTAGGTCGTCCTGCACTCACGTTCCCAGGGCGGACTGCGAGCTGTTGTCGACAGTCTGGATACGCTTGCAATTCCATTATATATGTTTCCTTAGCGATAGATAAATAGATAGATAGATAGATAGATAGAGAGAGAGAGAGAGACAAACAAAGAGACAGACAGACAAATAGAGGTGAAGAACCGCCATCGGTGTCAGCAGACAGCCCAAATTTTTGCCCGTCTGTCCTAATGAGAGGGCGAAAAGGAAAGGGGAGGAAGGGGGGGGGGAGGCGAGGTTTCCGGTCTTTACGGCCAGGGAGAGGGGAGGGGTAAGGAGAGCTAAAGGGGGCTTAAAAGACGGGCTGGAGTGTATGTGGCGGGGAGGGGGGAGGGGGGCAGGGGCAGGGTGAGAGTTGAGTGATCCCGTGGGACAATTTAAGAAGCCGCTGGAAGGTCGTTTGGTACAATAAACTCTCTCTCCAGGCGGCCAGTAATACCTTTGTTGATATTCTTTTTTATTTAGTTATTTATTTATGAATAAACTTGGTCGGGATGAAGGAGGGATAGTGAAGGAGGGAGAACGAGTGAGATTAAAGGAGAGAGAGAAGGATTGAGACTGAACGAGAGGGAGTGAGAGTGAGGGAGAGAGAGTGAGAGTGAGGGAGAAAGAGTG
>NW_020870183.1:393894-396394 GCF_003789085.1 Penaeus vannamei | reverse complement strand
GAGGAGGAGGAGGAAAAGGAAGGAGGAAGAGGAGAAGAAGAAGAAGAAGAAGAAGAAATATAAAAAGAAGAAGAAAGAGAAGAAGGAGAAGGAGAAAAAAGAAAGAGGGAGAGGAAGATGAGAAGGAGGAGGAGAAGAAGATGAGGCGGCGAAAGAGGAGGAGGGGGACGAATTATGAGATAAGAGGAGACGAGAGAAGAGAGGAGATAAAAGAGAGAATGATAAGAAAAGAAGGGTTAAGGTCATAAAAGGACATGAAAAAAGCAATAGGGCGAGAATGAATAAAAAAGGATGAGAATAAACAAATGGAATCTAGTAATAACAATAACGACGAATAAAGAAGATGAACCAGGGAATAAACAAAGGAATCAAATAATAATAATAACGATAACGACGAATAAAGAAGATGAACCAGAGAATAAACAAAGGAACCAAATAATAATAATGATGATAACGACGAATAAAGAAGATGAACCAGGGAATAAACAAAGGAATCAAATAATGATAATGATGGCGACTAAAGATGAGCCAGAGAATAAGCAAAGGAACCAAATAATAATAATAACAATAACGACGAATAAAGAAGATGAACCAGAAAGACATAAGAAAGAAATAGGACCAGGTAGACAGAGACCGGATGTTAAAAGGTCCAGAAGATGTTGCCGCGCCCGTGCCGAGTGACCTCTTGGGTCAAGCCACGTGTTGACTTCTGACCTCTCCTTCCCTTCCATTCGCCCTCCCCCCCCCCCCCCCCCCACCCTCGTTACTCCCTCCTCCCTCTTTCTTGTATTTACCTTCTCCCTAATGTCGCCTTCTTCCTGACTTCTTTCTGTTTATCTCCATCCCTCCCTTTCTTCCTCTTTCCCGCCTACTCACCCTCTTCTTCCTCTTTACTCCTTCTTCCCTTCTTCCTCTCTCCTCTTCCTCTTCCCTAACTCCTTCCCTCTTCCCTCCCTTTCTCCTCCCCTCTCCCTCCCTCCTTCCTCCTCCTCCTGACCCTCTCCTTCCTCTTCCTCCATCCCCATCTCCTCTCATCTTCCTCCCTCCTTTTCTTCCTTCTTCTTCCTCTCCCATCTCATCCCTTCTTCCTTTTCTTCTCCTCCTCGTCTCCTCCTCCCTCATCACGACTCCCCTGGGCACACGGAGGTCAAACCTATTACTTAAGAGTACCATATAAACGTCTTGAGGAGAGGAGAGGAGGAGGGAGAGGGAGGAGAGGGGGGGAAGGAGGGGAGGAAGAGGGATGGAGGGATGGAGGGGAGGAAAGGAAGGAGGGAAGAGGAAAAGGAAGATAGAGAAAGAAAATATTAAAGAAAGTGAGAAAAAATGAGAGATAGATAGAAAGATGGAGAGATGGAACAAAGGAGAAAGGAAGGAAGGGAGGAAGGAGACGAGCTCGTTACTCTATATTAAGGAAGTGTTTGGCCCTGTTACCCTTAAGTGTGAAAGAAAGACGAAGTGAGGAAAGGGTGATACAGAGCAGGGAGGGTGATAGAACTTAGGAATGGAATTTTTTTTTCTTGAGTGTGTGTGCGCGCGTGTGTGTGTGCGTGTGTGTGAAAGTGTGAATGTGAGTGTGAGTGTATGCGTGTGTGTATGTGTGTGTGCATATGAAGGTAAATTTATTCAAAAATAATATTCTAAAAGAATTTCAATGGATATATATGCTAGTCTTTAGTAATACAAGTTTCTTTTATTCTTCCCTCTCCTTCCCTTTCATATCCATCTTCCTCCATTCTTCCTCTCCTTCCCACCCTCTCGTCTCCTTTTCTTCACTCCCTCCCGTCTCCCTCTCCGTCCATTCCTCCATTCTTCACCTCCCTCTCATCCATCACCCATTCTGTCCTTTGCTCCCTCCCTCTCCCCTCTCTATTCCATCTTCCTCTCCGACCATCTTCCTCTGTTCTCCCTCCCTTCCCTCTCCTCTGTCCCTCCTCCTTCCCTCCCTCTCCTCTACCTTCCATCTCCTCCTCCTCTCTCCCTCTCCATCTCCCTCTGTCCTTCCTCCTCCTCCCTTCCCTCCCTCTCTCCCTTCCATCTCCCTCTCCGACCATCTCCCTCTGTCCTTCCTTCCCCTCCCTCCTCCCCTCTACCTTCCATCTCCCTCCCTCCCTCCCTCCCTCCCTCCATCCCTCTGTCCTCCTTCCCTCCCTCCCTCCTCTCTCCTCCCTTCCCTCTCCCTCCCTCCCTCCCTCTCTCCCCCTCCCCTTTCCCTCTCCGCGACACCTGCCGATCGCAGACTGATTTCGCACCGAAAGTGATATCGAAAGACTATTCGGTGTTGAAGGCTTGTCGGTCGTTCATGCGGACTTTCATGCGTGCAGACCGATGCGAAAGCACATTCCAGAAGTACACGCACAAGCACACGCATACGTACACCCACAGGTACAAGTACACGAAAATGCATACATACACGAACATGAGATGATACGTTACACGCACAAGCACGTACATGCACATTTTCAGGCACAGATTGTGAACATGAATACGTACAAGCAAA
>NW_020870183.1:383894-391394 GCF_003789085.1 Penaeus vannamei | reverse complement strand
CGAGGTTTTCCTGGTGTTGCTTATCTCTCTTCTTCATCTTCATCTCCTTCTGCTTCTCCTTCTTCATCATCTTCTGCTACTTTTTTACGCCTTTGGTTCCTTAATATTGAAGTATTTCGGATTTTTTTTTTTCCGTTCCTCGAATTGAAAATCACACGCGTATGTGCATAGCGCGTAGTATTTATTTTCATTGGGAGAGAGAGAGAGAGAAGAGAGAGAAGAGAGAGAGAGAGACAGAGACAGAGACAGAGACAGAAAGAGAGGAGGGAGGGAGGAAGGGAGAGACAGAGAGACAGAGAGAGAATGAGAGTGGGAGGGAGGAAGAGAGGAGAGAAGAAAGAGAAAAAGAGAGAGAGAGAATAGGAATAGAGAGTACAGAGAGTAGACGCTCGATTTTCCGCTCACGCCTTTGTTTTGTCCGCCTCGAAAACGCCTCTCGGGAAAAAGTCGTCCTTTTTTAAACAGATGCAGCAGCGCCCGGGGAGTGGAGGGAGGAGGAGGGGGTGCGGAGGGGGAGGGGGGAGTGGGAGGGAGGGGGAGGGGTGCGGGGGGGGGAGGCCGTGGAGAAGCTATGCTAATGTACTTTGCAACGGAAATGTCTGCAGGCGCAAGTTGGGGAGAGAGGGGTGAGGGGCGGGGGAATGGGAGCGATGGAGGTGGGAGAAAATGAGGAGGTGGGAGGGAGGGAGGGAGGGAGGAGAAGGAGTTTGGAAATGGGAGGGGAGATGGAGAGGAGAGGGAGAGGGGAGGATTAGGTTGGATAGGAGAGAGATAAGAGAGGAGAGGAGGGAGGGGCGGAGGAGGAGGGAGGAGGAGGTAGAGAGGATGAGGGAGGAGGAGAGGAGAGAGAGGAGTAGTGATAGAAAGAATGGGAGGGATGTGAGAGGGAGGGAGTAGGAGGTAGAGGGGATGGAAGGGAGATAGCGAGAAATGAGAGGGAGAGAGAGGGCACAGGAGGTGAGAGGATTTGGAGGGAGGTAGAGGAGAGAGAGTAGGAGGTAGAGAGGATATGAGGGAGTGAGTGAGACGGGAACAAAATAAGAGAATAGGTTAGGAGTGGGAGGGGGAGAGGAAGGGGAAAGAGAGAAAGCAGAGAATGAGAGTCAGTCAGACAGACAGACAGACAGACAGACAGACAGACAGACAGACAGACAGACAGAGTAGGATTAGATATTCCGATTGGGGGAGAGGGAGAGAGAACAAAGAAAACGAGACGAATGAAGAACGTAGGAAGGACGAGAGACAAGCAAGAGAATGGGAAGAAAAAAGAAAATAAAGAGAAGGAACAGAAAGCTAACGAAAGGAAACGGAAAAAAAAACAGAAAGAATAATCATGGATGGGACGAGAAGCAGAACAGGATAATAAAAAGGTGAGAAAGGAAGGACAGGTGATCGCAACACACGGTGAGGCGAGGCGGGACCGTGTTTGCAAGTCGGTTTTTCTCAGTCAGTAAAGGATAAAATGGATGAAATGATGGTTATGATCTGATGATGATGATGATGATGGATAATTGATAGATGATGGTGGTGGTGTGATGTGATGATGATAATGATGACGATGATGAGGAAATGATGATGATGAGAATGAGAATGAATGATGAGAATGATGATATGATGATGATATGATGATGATGATGATAATGATGATGTAGAATTGTGATTGATGAGAATGATAATGATGATTGGAATATGATGATTGATAATGATAATGATGATTAATAATGATGAGAATGGATTGATGATAATGATGATGATAATTGATAAATAACAATGATGATAGTAATGAATGATTATATAGATAATGATAATGTATAATGATTAAATATGATAATGATAATAAAATAGTAACAATGATAAAATCGGTAAATATTGATAATGGGTGAAATTAATGATAATGTTTATAATGATTATGATAATAACAATGATGATAGTAATGATGATAATTATTATGATATTGATAATGATGAAAATAACAATGATGACAGCAATGATGATGATTATTATGATAATGATAATGATATGATATAATATGATAATGATAAGAAAATAGTAGCAATGATAAAATCAGTAAATATTGATAATGGATAAAATTAATGACATTGATTATAATGATAATGATAATAGCAATGATGATAGTAATGATGATGATGATAATGATAATATGATGATAATAATAGTAACAATAATACAATTAGCAGATATTGATAATGGATAAAAATCGATATATAATAAAGATAATAAATTTAAGAGTAATAATACCGATAATAGAAAAAATATATAGTAATCATAATACCAATAAGAATAACAGCAAATAATAATAATGATCCCATTTAACGTCAGGAACAAAAAAATATAGTAATTATAATACCAATAAGATAAACAGCAAATAATAATAATGATCCCGTTTAACGTCAGGAACTCCCCCATAAGGGCTAATACGGTACTCTATTTCGAAGGACTTTGGTCTTAGCAGCGAGGACACAGTTTTCTCGTATTGTTGCCTTGCCTCACCTCGGACCGCTGGCGTGGGCGGAGGATTCGAGCCCACCCACGAGAGGATTTAGAGAGAAGGAGAGAGGGATGAGAGAGAAGGAGAGAGGGATTAGAGAGAAGGAGAGAGGGATAGGAGAAGGAGAGAGAGGATAGAGAGAGGGAGAGAAGAGAGAGGAGAGAGAGGATAGAGAGAAGGGAGAGAGAAGAGAGAGGAGAGAGGAGAGAGGGATAGAGAGAAGAGAGAGATGGGATAGAGAGAAGGAGAGAGGGATAGAGAGAAGGAGAGAGGGATAGAGAGAGGAGAGAGGGATAGAGAGAAGGAGAGAGATAGAGAGAAGATAGATAGAGAAAAGGAGAGATAGAGGAGAGAGATAGAGAGAGGGATAGATGAAGGGAGAGAGGGAATAGAGAGAAGGAGAGAGGGATAGAGAGGAGAGAGAGATAGAGAGAAGAGATAGAGAGAAGGAGAGGGGATAGAGAGAGATAGAGAGGATAAGAGAGAGATGAGGATAGAGAGAGAGATAGAGAGAGGGATAGAGAGAAGGAGAGAGGGATAGAGAGGAGAGAGGATAGAGAGAGAGAGATAGGAGAGGGATAGAGAGAAGGAGAGAGGGAAGAGAGGAGAGAGGATAGAGAGGAAGAGAGAGGAGGAGAGAGATAGAGAGAAGAGAGAGGATAGAGGGAAGGAGAGGATAGAGAGGAGAGAGGGATAGAGAGAAGGAGAGAGGGATAGAGAGAAGGAGAGAGGGATAGAGAGAAGGAGAGAGAGAGAGGAGAGAAATAGAGAAAAGGAGAGAGATAGAGAGAAGGAGAGAGATAGAGAGAAAGAGAGAGAGCGAGAAAGACAGAGACAAAGAGACGGACAAACAAACCACGCCCATCACGATTGATATTGATACAAATGATAATGATGACAGCAGATGATAGTAATAGGGAATAAAAGATAACTTATTAATGAATGGGATGGTAATGATGATGATAATGATAACAATAATAATGTCAATGATGATAAAGAGGTAACTGATGATAATTATTACCATTATCATAATAGTCATAATGATGATGATAATGATAGTAAGTTTGGTGACATTATAGATGATGTCATAATGATGACAATGAAAATGATAGTAATGGTAATGATGATGATAATAATGATTGAAAATGATAATGATAAATATAATAATTGATAATATTGGTATGATGTATATAATATTAAGTGATGATAATGATAATATTTGATAATGGTAATTATAATAATTAATGATAATGATGATACTCTGATGATACTGGTAATGATAACTTCAATGATAATATCGATAAACAAAGCTACATAAATAGTGATAATGACAACAGTCCACCACGCCCATGCCGTAGCCTCGAACACGGGAAGTGATCACAGTGGGGGATAAGGAGAGAGAGCGAAGAGAGAGAAGAGAGAAGAGAGAGAGAGAGAGAGAGAGAAAACAGAGAGAGAGAGAGAGAGAGAAGGCAAACACGGTGTGGAAGCCGTCACTAAAATGCCGCAGCTAGGGATTCGGACACGTGAATCCCTAGGGATAAAGAGGGAGAAAGAGAGAGGGAGGAGAAAAGAAAAAAGAAGTGGAGGAAGGGAAGAGAGGGAAAGAGGAGAAGGAAGAAGGAAGGGGGGGAAAGGAAGAGAAGGATAAGGGAAGTAGTGAAAAAAAGAATAGAAAAAGGTAATGAAGACCTCAAAACAAGGTAGAACAAGATTGAAACGGAGATGAAAAACAAACAAACAGACAAACAGACCTACACATAAAAGGACTAAAGAGGACAAAGAAATAAAAACGACCCCCCCCAAAAAAAAAAAAAAAAGAAGAAAAAAAGACAACCCTAAAAAAAAAAAAAAAAGACAACCTACCAAAAAAAAAAAAAAAAAAAAAAAAAAAACATACAACCCTAGAACCCATTGATCCCAGCGCCATGCACGGCCCGAAAGTGTCATGCGACCGAAGGGGGCGGGGCTGGGCGAGGTCACGTCACTCACCCGCATGACTCAGCAGCATCAAAACAGGGGGGGCGCTGTCTGATCTATTTGCGTAAATGCCAGTGACCAAAGAGAGAGAGGGATAGAGAGAGGGGGAAAGGATGGGGGATAGGGAGAGAGGAGGAAAGGATGGGGGATAGGGAGAGGGAGAGGGATAGAGAGAGGGGGAAATGATAGGGGATAGGGAGAGAGTGGGGGGATAGAGAGGGGGAAAGGGAGGGTTGAGAGAGGGAGGGGGAGAGGGATATAGAGAGGGAGGGGAGGGGAGGCAGAGGCGAGAGGGAAAAGGGTAGAGCGAGAGGGAGAAGGATAGAGCGAGAGGGATAGAGGGATATAGAGAAGGGAGAGAGGGATAGAGAGAAAGGAGAGAGAGATAGAGAGAAGGAGAGAGAGAGAGAGAGAGGAGAGAAATAGAGAAAAGGAGAGAGAGAGACAGAGCAGAGAGAGAGTCAGAGACAGAGGACAAACAACCAGACAAAGAAAGACAGACAAAGACAAAGACGAGAGAACGAAAAAAAAAAATGTACGGAGATGAGTACACTGATTTAATCAAATTATCGAAAGTCAGACAGATGAGAAAGTTTCACCTGCAAATGGCTGATTGAGCGATGTTCGTGCAAGGAAATGGTCTTTGCAATTAACTCCAAAACTGCTTTCATTGTCGCAACGGAGTGGTAGCTGGAGGAGACCTTATTAAACCACGCGTAGCTGCGAGGTCGATACACGAAAAACAGGTAGAGCAGCTTGGGTCTCGAAATTGCCTAGTGAAACCTCAAGCAGAGATCGATGTAGACAAAAAAAAGGGAGGGAGAGGGGAGGAGGGAGGGGGGAGGGGAGGGGAGGAGGGGGAGGAGGGGAGGGAGGAGGGGGAGGGGAGGGAAGGTGGGAGGGGGTGAGGGATCGAAGGAGGGAGGGAGGGAGAGGGGGGGAGGGAGAAGGAGAGGGAGAGGGAGAGAGAGAGATCGTACATTGGCAAGTAATTGTGTCGTACCTCATATTATGCGGTGTCGTGAGGAGAAGGTTAATAAGGAGTATTTACGAGTACATGTATGTTTTTGAACATTATTTATTGATGTATATGCGAGTACATATATGTATTTATGTACAATATACTCGTATATCGTATAAAGATAAGCAAGTGAATGCATGTGCACTTTTTTAGTTTTATTTCCTTTTTTTCTCTTTCTTTTTCTTTTCAAAATAAAATAAGCAAATTCAGTGAATAATCAACTTAATATTGAAGAATGAACTCCAACGAATAGATTAATAAAAAGATAAAAGTGGAGCACAAAGGTAAGAGCATATATACATACACATATATGCGTTTATAATATACATATACATGTGTGTGTGTGTATTTACACACACACACATACATATATATATATAAATATATATATGTATCTATGTAAATACATGCATACCTATATGTTTATATATGTATATGTATATAGATGTATATACATATGCATGTATATATATATATATATATATATATATATATATATATATATATATATATATATATATATATAATAATATATATATATATATATATATGTATGTATGTATGTATGTATGTGTATGTATGTATGCATGTATATACATATATATTATGCATATGTATATATCTCTATCTATCTATCTATATCTATCTGTCTATCTATCTATCTATATATATATATATATATATATTATATATATATATATATATATGTGTGTGTGTGTGTGTGTGTGTGTATGTGTGTGTGTGTGTGTGTGTGTGTGTGTGTGTGTGTGTGTGTGTGTGTGTGTGTGTGTGTGTGTGTGTGTGTGCGTGCGTGCGTGAGGGAGAGAGGGAGAGGGAGAAGAGAGTGCATGTTGGTATCACGAAACCTACCTTAAATATATTCATAAGAAAAAAGGCCATAAAGAACGCACTAGTAGCCTTTCTCTCTCCCTTCTCCTCCTCTCTCCATTTTCCATCCTTTCCTTCTCCCTCTCACCCACCCATCCCTCCCTCCCTCCCACACTCCCCTCCCTCCCTCCTCCCTCCCACCCCCATCCCCCATCCACCCATCCTCATCCCTCCATCCCACCCACCTTCCATCCCTTCCTCTCTCCCTCTTTCATACCACCCTTCTCACCCTCCCAACCACCACACAAAAAGAGTAAAAATCAATTTCTTGACCTAAAAGGAATCTCCGCCATTTTGAAAATGTCAGGGTGACAAGAAAAAAGTTTAGAAAAATCGTCATTCTTTCCGTGGACATAGGCCTACCGTGAGAACAAAATAAGAATTATGGGAATTAAAAGTACTGACAGTTTCAAGGACATGGTGGAAATCAAAATGCATGGATGACTGTGGGGAAAATATAAACAGAGAGAGAGAGGAAAGGAGGGAGGTGGAGATAGAGAGGGAGAGAGAGAGGGAAGGAGGGAGGAGGAGATAGAGAGAGTGAGGGAGAGAAGAGAAGAGAAGAGAAGAGAGAGAACAAGGACGAATGATAAACAGATTGACATATAGGTAGAAAGGTAGATGGGGAGGTGAGACAGAGATAACGACAGAAAGGAAGACAGATAAACAAGCAGATAAAACCAGACAAATAGAAAGACAGACAGACAGACAAAGAGAAATGAATAAAAACAGGAGACCACCTCCATCAACGGGCGGCCATAAAGTCACAAGAACGAGAGACCGCTGGAGCATTTTTTTTTTCTCTCTCTCTATTCTTTCTTTTTCTTTGTCCCGTATTTGGAAAGATAACTGGAAAGATAGGCAGACCGATGGCTAAGTTTGCGAAATATGGGTAGAAATAGGAAAAGGTGTGTAGGCTGAGACATGGGTGGATATTTTATCGGTTCTGATCGACAGGTAGATGGTATTTCGTGGATCGAAATGGTATGTGGATTCGATAGGTAGAGAGCGAAAGAGACTCATAGATACGAGGATACATGGAAGAGCACGCGCGCTCACACATGCACAGGTAGGCCTACACGCACATGTAAACGTATACGCA
>NW_020870183.1:376394-381394 GCF_003789085.1 Penaeus vannamei | reverse complement strand
GGATTGTCGAGGGAAAGGGAGAGGGGGTAGGGGGAGAATGGAAGTGGGGAAAGAAAAGGATAGAAGGGGAAGAGGAGGAGTAAGGAGGACATGGGAGAGAAGGGTAGAAGGGGGGAATGGTGAGAGGGAAAAGGTAGGTGCTGAAAGTTAAAAAGGGAGTGTAGAGAGCAGAGAAGGAGAGAGAAGAGAGAGAGAGAGAGAGAGAGAGAGAGAGAGAGAGAGAGAGAGAGAGAGAGAGGGGGTGGGGGGGGGGGGGCGTGCACCAAAAGGCGTGAGCTTCACACCTGCCGAATTATCTACACGGAAATGGGTCTGAAAGTAAGGATGTTTGTTAACCTTTCCAGTGCGATTTTAGTCACATTTTTTGGCGGTTTATTTATTTTTTTTATGTGTGTGTGAAGTGCTTTAGCGTGATTTTCCGTGTGGATAATTAACATTTTATGTTATTCTAAAACTTGTGAAATATTTATATATGCGATGCCGTGGTTATATATATATATATATATATATATATATATATATATATTGTAGCTTACAAGAGGCTTGCAGAAGTGATATAAACAAACTCAAAGCGAAAAGACAGAGAAAGAAAGGAAACAAGGAAAAAAAAAAAACGAAAAGAAGCAACGAAAGAAATAAACAAAGGAAAGAACAGACACACTGGAAGCAAAGAAAAGAAAAAAAAAGTAGAAAAGACCACGAGAAGAAAAAAAGAAAAAAAAAGAGGAAACAGACAGATATTGAAAGAGAAATTGAAAAAGATCGCGACCGGATCCGGCGAAAAAGAAATGACGGTGGACGAGCGCAAGGCGAACGAAGGTCATGAGGGACATGCATGAGAAAGGCCGAGTGTCGTGGGAAAGAAAAAAAAAAGCTGTGCATGACATGACAGCTGCCTGACGTGTGGAGTTTCGTTGGATTGACGAAGAAGGAAAAGGAGAAATAATGAGAAAAGAATAAGAAAAGGAGGTTGAAGAATATGTAAGGAGGAGAAAGGGAAGGAAAAGAATTAGTCTGAGAAGGAGGAGGATGAGAAGGAAGAAGGATGGGAGAGAGAAAATGAGAAACAAGGAGGAGAAATAAGGGAAACTAAAGAAATATAAGGAAAATACAAGAATAGAGGAGCAACGAAGAAGAGGAACCGAACAAGGTAAGTTTCTTTGATAAACAAAATAGAAAAAACAGCAATAGTAACGAAACGTAGATAAACAAATCAAAGACAGACGAAGAAAGAATGAGTGAAATGCACAAAGAAAAGTGAAAAGGATTTGATGGACCATAAAAATCCAATTTGCTTAACTGGATTTGGATGAAAGCAAGCGTTGTCTTTCTCTTATAAATGCCAGCAAAGTAAGATAACACACACACACACACACACACACACACACACACACACACACACACCACACACACACACACACACACACACACACACACACCACATAGAGAGAATGAGAAAAAAGAGAGAGAGAAAAGAGACAGACACAGACAGACAAATAGAGGCAATCAGACAGAAAATATATATTTACTTATTCCAACAATCGTCAAAACAAAACTGCTGACAGGAATCGAAAGACATTTTGCTTGTTTACGAGTTGAACGACCCTTTAAAACGACCAGCCTGGAAAGGACCTCCTAGGACGTTCGATTCGCTCGCGTGAAGGCCATTTCCTCAAGGCAGTTCCCCTTTCCTCTTGTTTCCTCCTCCACCTCCTCTTTTCTTCCTCGTCCTCTTTATCCACTGGTCTTTTTCTTCCTTTTCTTCATTCTTTTCTACGCCTCTCTCTCCTTCCTCTTCCTACCTCTTTCTCCTCCTACTTACACCGCCTCTTCCTCTTTCTACCTACGTCTCCGTCTTCCTCCTCATACTACTTCTTCCTTCAATCCTCGTTCCTCATACCTCTTCCTCAGTCTATCCTCTACCTCCTCATCCACCTAACCTCTTCTTCAGTCTATCCTACCTCTTCCTCCTCCAATCCTCGCTCATACCTCTTCCTGACTCCCTCATCCCCTCATCCTACCTCTTCCTCCGTCTATCCCTACGCCTCCTCTTCTCCTCTCCTTCAATCCTTCGCTCTCCATCTACCTCTTCCTCATCTATCCTCTACCTCCCTCTACCTCAATCCTCTCCTTCTTCGTCTATCCTACGCCTTCTTTCCTCTCTTCTCCCTCTTTCTCTCCTTCCCACGAGACGCGCGCCGGCGGAAACCAAAGGTCTTCGGTAGAGTTTCCGTTCAGACATCAATCACTCACTCGCAGGTAAAGCGCTGTTGTGCAGTGTTAATATTTTTCTTTTGCTGCTGCTATTACTACTACTACTGCTAACTACTACTACTGCTACTTACTACTATTACTACTACTATTACTTTACTACAATCATTACTACTTACTACTACTTCTATTACTACTATTACTACGACTACTACTACTATTACTTTACTTACTACTATTTACTCTCTGCTACTACTACTCCTGCATCTCCTCCTACTACTACTGTTACTCTATACTTCTAATACGCCTACTCCTCCTAACTCCTGCTTCTCCCCTCCTATATCTCGCTGTTACTCCTATCCCTACTATACTCCTCTACTACTCTCCTCTACTTTCCTACTTCTACTACTACTACTACTACTACTACTGCTACTGCTACTGCTACTGCTACTGCTACTACTACTACTACTACTACTATGGATTATTGTATCGCTGTTATAAATTTTACTATTGACATTATTACGATTGTTGTTGTTTTGTTATTATTTATTATTATTATTATTGTTATTGTAATCGCCATAATTACTGATGACGTTCGTGTTATTATTTCTTATCGCTATCATTGTTATTATTATTATTTTAATGATATTATTATTTTGTATTATTATCCCATATTGATTTAGCTGCGACTTAGCGCACGAATCAGTCTCTTTCGTGCCAAGTGAGACAGCCGAAGATCCAGTACCTGCCTCATGAGATATACGAATATGCAACACTACTATTAGATCTATTATATGTTCGCTATACATTATATGGTTTGTTATTTAGGATGAGTCACTTATTCTTAGTTTACTTTTTTCCAATCTATAATCGTTATTGNTCTCCCTCACTTCTAATCCCCACCCCTCAACTCCTCCTGTCCCCATTCTATAACTTCCCCCTCTTCCATCACTACAACATCATCCTACAAATCCCTATCTCACCATACCCTTCTAATACCCTTCATCTCCCTCCTATCCCTCTCTCTCTCTCATCCCTCCTATCCCCCTCTCGTCCCTGCCTTTCTTCGCCCTCACTCCCTACTATGGCCCCTCCGTCTCTCGTCTCCCTCCTACCCCTCTCTCCCTCCTATCCTCCCCCTCTCTCCCTCTAATCCCCCATCCTCTCCCTCCTTCCTCATCCCCCTCTCTCCCTCCTATCCTCCCTCTCTCTCTCTCCTCCTACCCCCTCCCTCTCCCTCCTATCCCTCTCTCCTCCCTTTCTATCCCTCTCTCCCTCCTATCCCCCTCTCTCCCCTTCTATCCCCCCTCTCTCTCCTTATCCCCCTCTCTCTCCCTCCTATCCCCCCTCTCCTCCCTCTATCCCCCTCTCGCCCTCCTATCTCCCCCTCTTCCATCCCAACGCGCTATCCTCCCCCCACGCATCCCCTCTCCCCTCCCTCCCCACTGCCCTCCTTCCTATCCTCTTCTCTTTCCGCATGCCTATCCCTCCTCCTATCCCCCTCTCCCTCCTTTCCCCTCTCGCCACTCGCTATCCCCCCTATCTCATCCCTCCTACCCCCCCTCTCTCCCTCCTATCCCCCCTATCCCCTCTCTCCCTCCTATCCCCCCCTCCCTCCTATCCCCCCTCTCCCTCTATCCCCCCTCTCCCTCTTCCCTCATTGAAATCGCCGCGAGTCCGCCCGTTTGTCTCCTGCCGCTGCCTTTGTGTCGCGACCGGCCAGTGTCCCTCGGACGCCCAGCAGGCACGGGCGCTTGGCTACTCTTTTTTTTTCTATTCTTTTCTTTTTCCTTTTTTTTTTGTCTCTTGTTTTCTCTCTTTCGGTTCGGGTCCCGCTAACGAGCTCACGGTAGCAGGGGTATTTTTATGTATTTTTTTTTATTTATTTATTTATTATTTAGTATTTTATTTATTATTCGTTGTTGTTATTATTGTTTCTGTCTTTCTTTCGCTTTAGGGTTTGTCTTTGGTTGCGTTAGCTGTCTTTTGTAAATAAGCGTGTTTTGTTTATTAAAATACGTGTCTTTTATCAGTCTATCAGTCTGTCTAGCTATTACAAGCACGTCCGGTAGTTGCCTTATTTTTTTTTCTTTTTCTTTTCTTCTTTTTTTTTTCTTTTTTTAACCCCGACCCCCGACCCTGCAACATGTCAATAGAGATGAATGGATTTTCTTCTTCTTTTTTACTTTATAAAGAATGAATGATCGAGTGTAGGTTTTATGGTGTCTTCGTTTGCGTAGTTTTATGTAGTTATGTTATGCTGTTTTTTTAGCATTATTTTTTATATTGATTTAATTCAGTGGTGATATATTTATGTTTTATTGATGTCGTACGGTTAACGTGTCTATTTCCATCGGATTTATCAATGAATCTATCCGTATTTTTTTTACGTAAAGCTCTTCAGTTACCCGTTTATTTATTTATTTGCCTACTTATTTGCCCATAATTACCCATATTTACCTCTTCGTTTTCAATACTTCGAAGACGTGATCCGTTGAATCCTCGCGGGAGTGTAACAGACAGACAGACAAACAGACAGACACACAGACAGACAGACAGACAGACAGACAGACAGACAGACAGACACAGGCAGACACGCGTCGGTTCGCTAATGAGGGAGGCTGCACGTAGAGCGATCTTTTCATCTCCTGGTGGTGATGCCGGTGGTGGTGGCGGTGGTGATGCTCGCGCGCTCGTAATGGGTGGTGCTGCGGGAGGTGATTATGGTGACTCGGTGATGGTGACTTATGGTGGTGCAGTGGCGCTGAGGTGGGGTGTGGGTTTATTGT
>NW_020870183.1:334406-365157 GCF_003789085.1 Penaeus vannamei | reverse complement strand
AATGGTATATATTTATATATTTGTATATATGATTGTATATATTTATATATATATGTATATATGATTGTATATACTTATATATATATAATATATATATATATATATATATATATATATATATATATATATATTATATGTATATATAATTGTATATATATATACAATTGTGTGTGTGTATTTTACACACACACACACAGAGTCACATATATGGTATGAAGGTTCAAATACACATGCATGCATATATGTTAGTTAACAAGGAAGGTACGTTTTAACCTTGAAGCCTCAGTGTCACTTGTTGCCAGCGTCGCATGTTAGCTTATCGGCGCCTATCTCGGGGCATATGCAACGCCAGAGTCCGGAAGACGATAAGAAACGGGCGGCGAGAGAGCTGTCATATCTCGGATTTAGATAAAGATATTTGTTTTCGTTGGACTCTTGCGTCGACAGATAATGGCCCGGAGAGGAGGAGAGAGGTGGGTGCCGCGAGTGCGGGCGGGCCAGACGTCAGGGAGGAGGGGCGGCGGTGGCGGTGGACCCACCCGTGTTCCGCCCACATTCCCCTCCTTTCCTCCCGCTCCCCCGTGTTGTTGTGGTCACTTGGGTGTCAGCGCTTGATCCCTGGCGCCCAACGAGCGGCCCACCCGGCGCCGTGTGGCACCTTATGGCGCCCTCTTGGATTCGAGGGCATCCTGTGTCACACAGTAGCACGCTCTCTCTCTCTCCCTCTCCCTTTCTATCCCCGCCTTCTCTCTCTCGCTCTCTCCTCTCTATTTTCTATCTCTCTCTCTCTCTCTCTTCTCTCTCTCTCTCTCTCTCTCTCTTGTCTGTCTGTCTGTCTGTCTGTCTGTCTGTCTGTCTGTCTCTGTCTCTTTCCTCTAACTCTCTCCTCTCTTACTTCCTCTCTCTCTCTCTCATCTCTATTTCCTCTCTCTCTCTCCTCTCTATTTCCTCTCTCTCTCACCTCTTTATTTCCTCTCCTCTCTCTCTCCTCTCTATTTCCTCTCTCTTCTCCTTTATTTCTCCTCTCTTCTCTCTCTCCTCTTTATTCCTCTCTCTCTCTCTCCTCTCTATTTCCTCTCTCTCTCTCCTCTTTATTTCCTCTCTCTCTCTCTCCTCTCTATTTCCCCCTCTCTCTCTCTCCTCTCTATTTCCTCTCTCTCTCTCTGTCTCCTCTTTATTTCCTCTCTCTCTCTCCTCTCTATTTCCTTTCACTCTCTCTCTCTCCTCTCTATTCCTCTCTCTCTCTCTCTCTCTCTTTCTTCTCCTCCCCCTTCTCTCTCTTTCTTCTCCTCCCCTTCTCCCCCTCTCTCTCTCTCTCTCTCTCTCTCTCTCTCTCTCTCTCTCTCTCTCTCTCTCTCTCTCTCTCTCTCTCTCTCTCTCTCTCTCTCTCTCTCTCTCACTCACTCACTCACTCACTCACTCACTCACTCACTACTCTCTCACACACACACACTCATTCACTATCACCCCCCTCCCCATCCTTATTTTCTGTGTATCGGTTTTATTTTTATTTTATTATTATTATTTTTTATTAATTGCCTAGCTTATATCTCTCTGCCTCCTCTTCCTTCCTTTATTTCACTTTCTTCCTCTCCTCTTCCTCGCCCGTTCGCCACCTGGACCCCGTAGGTGGGTGGCCCTCTCCCCATGACCGCGACTTCCTCCAGTGTCATATGGTGCCAGCAGTCGTGTCATGTTGTTCTGGCACGAATGATTTATTGATTTTTTTTCTGTTCATTTCTCTTCTATGTGTAGAGTATGTGTAGGTTTCTCGCAGGAATTTTATCGGTCGGTTAAAGAGATGCGTCGGTTTGTTTGTGTAGCGTAGAAAAGACATAGAGGTTTTTGTAACTTTTTTTTTCTTTCTTTCTTTTTTTTTTTTCTTTTCTTTCTTTTCTTTCTTTCTTTCTTTGAGGTGCGCACGAGTTCTTCATGAGGTGTCCTCCTTTCTCCTTTCCTCAGCCTTCTACCCTTCCCCCTTCTCCCTGCCTCTCTCACCCTCCTCCACGTGGTCCCCCCTTTTCCCCCTTCCTTCCCCTACGTGTTCTCCCCTACGTGTTCTCCCCTCCCCCCTTCCTTCCCTACGTGTTCTCCCCCTCTCCCCCTTCCCTCTCCCCCTTCCCGCCCCAGTTACCCCCCACCACCCGCAGTGGCACTTCGGCACACGTGTAACCCTAGCTGCAGGAAAGCAGGCACGCTGACCAGGTCGCCGCCGCCGCACGTGACCTTCCTCCTCCTTCTCCTCCTCCTCTTCTTCCTCTTCCTCCTCCTCTTCTTCCTTCATCCTCCTCCTCGTTTTCTTCCTCTTCATCCTCCTCTACTCCTCTTCATCCTCCTCCTCCTCCTTATCCTCTTTCTTCTCCTCATACTCATCTTTCTACTCCTCCTTTTTCTGCCTCCTCTCTTCCTCTTCTTTCTTTTTCTTCTCCTCCTCCTCCTCCTCCTCCTTCGCCGTCAAGATGCGTTGACGGAGACGGGCGGGTGGGGGCTGTTCGAGTGGGTGGGCTAAGTTGTTTTCGGTGGGTTAGGTCTAGGGTTGAGTGGGATTGGTGCATTGGCTGGCTTATTTGGGTGGGTGGGCAAGGTGGGTTAGGTGGGTGAGTTAGGTCTAGTTTTCGGTGGCCATTTAGGTTGTATAGGTGGGCTAAGGTGCGTTGGGTGGGCGAGCTACATGTTTTCGGTGGGCTCGGGTGGGTTCAGTGGGTTGACTTGCGGGCTTGTGGGTAAAGCGATTGGGTTGAATATTAGGAGGCTGGGTTTGGGGACCAAGGGGCGAATTAGTGGGATGCGTGGGTGGGTTAGTGGGTTGCTGAGAAGGTGGTTAGTGGGTAAGGTTGGTGGGATGGTGGGTGGGTTTATGGGTTCGTAGGTGGGCAGGCATGGTGTGGTTTGCGTGTAGGTGGATGGATGGGTGGATGGGCTGGTGGGCTGGTGGTGGGTTGGCATGGTGGAGGAAGATGTTGTAGGGTGAGATGGGCAGGGAAGGAGGGGGGGGGGGAGCCACGTTGGAGACCAGCTGGTTGGGTGGATGGGTTGACGCGTAGGTGACGGGAGGGAGGAAAAAAAAAAGAGGGAGGGAAGGAAGGGAGGAAAGGAGTAAGGAAGTAGGGAGAGAGAGAGAGAGAGAGAGAGAGAGAGAGAGAGAGAGAGAGAGAGAGAGAGAGAGAGAGAGAAGAGAGAGAGAGAGAGAGAGAGAGAGGAGGGGGGGAGAAAGGAAAAGGAGGTAAGGAATTAGGGAAATCGGGAGGAGGGAAGGAGGAAGGGAGGGAAATGGGGGTCGGGGAGGGAGGATAAGGGGAGGGGAAAGTACGGGTGAAGCGGAGTGGTGGCGGGCGGCGGGCGTGGAGAGGGAGGTGAGTGATGAGCTCAGTTTTGGGAGTTTGTCTTTCCTTATTCTCTTTTGGGATCCTTTGTTTTCTTCTTGTTCTTGCGTTAACTGTCTTCGTTCTCTCTTTTCTTTCTCCTTCTTTCCTTCCTTCTCTCCCTCTTCTCTCTCTTTCCTTCCCTCTCTCCTTCTCTTTATCTTTATCTCCCTCTTTCCCTCCTTATCGCCCTCCCTTCACCCCTCTTTTGTTCTTCCATTTTTTTCCTCCTCTTTCTTATTTTCCAACTGTCTTAGCCTATCTTCCTTTCCCTGTCTCTCCCGTTCCCTCTCTTTTCTCATTGCTCCCTTCCTGTCCCTCTCTCTTTCCATTCTTCCCTCCGTCGATCTCTCCCTCTCCCTCCCTCCCACCCCGCCTTTAATGTCCTCCTCCCTCCCTCCCCCCTTTCCTTTTCCCTCCGTTCCCCCTCCCTCCCACCCGCTTCCCTATTCCTCCTCCTCCCCCCTCTCCCCCTCTCCTCCCTCCCTCCTCCCCCCTCTCCTCTCCCTCCTCCTCCCCCCCTCTCCTCTCTCTCCCTCCTCTCCCCCTCTCCTCTTCCTCCCTCCCCCCCCTCTCCCTCCCTTTCCCAATCAGTCGTGCTTCTCCCTTCTGTGAAACTAACGGGTGTCGGGTCAGCTGTGGGGTGTCATGAGTCAGTGACACGGGGAGTAGGAGGAGGGAGGGGTGATGGTGAAGGGGGGGAGGGAGGTGATGGTGGTGAAGGAGGGGGAAGGGGGGTGGTGGTGGTGAAGGGGGGAGGGAGGGGGAGGTGGGTGGTGGTGGTGGTGGTGGTGAAGGTGTGGGGGAGGGGGAGGTGGTGGTGGTGGTGGTGGTGGAGGTGGAGAAAGGGGATTGGGGGAAGTGAGAGAGAGAGGGAAAAGGCGCGGAGGGGCATGAGGAAGAGAAATAGAGGGAGAGGCGAGTAAATGACGATGACAACAATGGTAGTAATGATAATGATAATAATGGTATTGGTAATAAAAATAATGGTAATGATAATAATGAAAGATGATAATATAATAATAATAATGATGATAATATAATATAATAATAGTAATAATGATAATAATAATAATAATAATAATAATAATAATAATAATAATAATAATAATAATAATAATAATAAGAGTAATAACAGTAATAATGATGATAATAATAATAATAATGATAATAATGATAATGATGATCATAAGCAGAAGAAGACGACAGCGAGGGCGGCGGGGACGGGGGCGTCACGGCATCCCGTCCCCGTGATTCACCGTTCGCTCATTTGCATAACTTGTAAGGTCTGGGGCGCGGGTTCGGTGTCTCGTCGGGTCCGGTCTTGCGCTTTCGGCCCGCCGGGGTTTTGCGTTCGGGTGTTGGTGTGGTTAGGCGGGTTTTGTTTGTTTTGGTGGTGGTCGGGAAAAGGTTTTGGGATGTTTTATTATTTTTTTCTATTTTTTTTTTTTTTGTTGTTCTTTTGGGGCATTCTCGTTTTATGTCTGTTTGTCTATATCTGGATTTTTTTCTGTCTCTCTCTCTCTCTGCCTGTCTGTCTCTGTCTCACTCTCTCTCTGTCTCTATTCTCACTCTCTCTCTGTCTCTATCTCTCTCTCTCTCTCTCTCTCTCTCTCTCTCTCTCTCTCTCTCGCTCTCTCTCTCTCTCTCTCTCTCTCTCTCTCTCTCTCTCTCTCTAACTCTAACTCTAACTCTAACTCTAACTCTAACTCTAACTCTAACTCTCACTCTCACTCTCACTCTCACTCTCACTCTCACTCTCACTCTCACTCTTCACTCTCTTCCTCCCCGCCCTACCTATCTGTTTCTTCCATCCTCATTCTCCGCGTACTTGTAACAATTGCGTAAATCTAATTTATTTTTTTCTTCTCTCCTGCAGGTACGTGGAAGCTGCGACTCCATCATCGTCAGAAGCGGCAGTAGGTCACTCGGTCGCGGATTTTCACGGTTTTCGGGCTTATTTTGGTTTTTGTCTTTTTTTCTGTCTTCTCTTTGTCAGTAGTGTTGTTTTTTTTTTTTTGGTGAGCTTTGATCATTATCTGTCTGTCTATCTGTCTGTCTGTCTATCTCTCTCCCTCTCCCTCTCCCTCTCCCTCTCCGCTCCCTCTCTCCCTCTCCACTCCCACTCCCACTCCCACTCCCACTCCCACTCCCACTCCCACTCCCACTCCCACTCCCACTCCCCTCTCCTCTCCCTCTCCCTCTCTCCCTCTCCCTCTCCCTCTCCCTCCCCCTCCCTCCCTCCCTCCCTCGCTTGCTTATTTAAAAGGGATTTACGTATATTTGTTTATTTTTTTTTTTTTTTTTTTGTCATGGCCGATTTGGTGCGTTTGTTTGTTTGGATTGGATTGGATGCCTGCGAGGGAGTGGGCGTGGGCGCCTCCCCTCGCTTCGGCCAGACAATAGCCCGCCCATAAGTCTCTGTAAACTGTTCTGTCGTGTATGGGCGTGTGGGCCTCTGGGGGCGCGTCACCACACTGCCGTTCGTATTAATCTCGGGCGGCGTGGGAGGGCGGGTCGCTAAACACGTCGGGAACGAGTTGTGCTTTGTGTTCGTCGCCTTTTTGTGTAACCCCATATTGGGTTGTCTTTTTGGTTTTGTTATTTGTTTTTTTTTGTGTTGTTTTTATTTTGTATTATGATTTGTGTTTATTTTGTTGATTTGTATTATTTTTTTCTTTATTATTTAGTTTATATATGTTAGTTTTATTTGTCATTGTTATTGTTTATTTTTGTTTTATTTGTTTCTCTTTATTTATCATCCTATTCATTTTTTATTTTTATTGAGGCTGCTATTGTTGTTGTCACGTTTTTGTTTTACTTTTTGCTTTGTTATGAAACTGAGAGTGTACCAACAGCGCTTGTGTTCGAGTGAACGGCGTGTAATAGGTTTGCAGCAGATGAGTGTGTACAGCTGCGTCTTCTGCGGTTTTGCATTACGGCAGGATTTTGCACACATCGGGGGGGGGGGGTGGTAAAGAAAGTAAAGACGAAAGACGTAAGAGCGAAGGTTGCACACCAGGAAGAGGAGAGACGAGAATGCCAACCCGGCTGTTGCGAACGTGAGGGAGGTGGTAGGGGTTGGGGGTTGGGTTGGTGGTAGGGTGGGTAGGGTGGGAAGGGGTTAGGTATGGGTTTTTAGGGAAGGATGGTTGGGAGGGGGAGGGGGGGTTAGTGGCAAATGCGGGCTCGGTGTGTGCACCACGAAAGCGCACACACCGGCGGGATGGGGGGGGAAGGGGGGTACGGGGTTGGTGCGGAGAATGGAGGAGGACAGAATCGGCGATGACCAAGGGAAGGAGGAGGAGGTGGGAAAGGGCAGGCGGGCAGGCAAGCAGGCAAAGCAGGCAGGCAGACAGACAGACAGACACCGGGCCCCTGTCCTGGGAACATCTGTGCTTGCATCTCAGGCGTATGCATTCGCTCGCTCTCTGGCCCTTTCTTGTTGCTGTTCTTTCTATTGGGTTGTCTCTCTCTCTCTCTCTCTCTCTCTCTCTCTCTCTCTCTCTCTCTCTCTCTCTCTCTCTCTCTCTCTCTCTCTCTCTCTCTCTCTCTCTCTCTCTCTCTCTCTCTCTCTCTCTCTCTCTCTCTCTCTCTCTCTCTCTCTCTCTCTCTCTCTCTCCTTAACTCACTCCCTACCTCCATTCCTCTCCCCTTCTCTCCCTTATTCTGTCCATCCATCCGTCTATCTATCTGTTTATCTATCAAACTACCTATCTATCAGTCTACTGTATCAACCTGTTTTTTGAACTACTTATCTATCAAGTCTACTTACCTTTCTATTTTTATCAATCTGTCTATCTATAAACATATCTATCTACCTCTCTATCTGTCCGTCTTTCTATCATTCAACTACTTATCTATCAAGTCTACCTTTCTATCTTTATCTACCTCTTATCTGTATACATATCTATCTACCTCTCTATCTGTCCGTCTTTCTATCATTCCCTCCATCCACCCATCTATCCACGCTACTCCGAGCTTTCCCCCCTTCCTCCCTCCTAACCCCCCCTCCCCCCGGGCCGTTAAACCAATTACACCCCAACATAAACAAAAACAGCAAACGAGTTGCTTCTCCCCGGCTTCGATGTGTAACCCCATATGAAGCGTTGTGAGAGTTTGCGCGAAAAGTAATTTTATGGTTGTGTTTCACCGTTGTTGTTTTTGTTGTTGTTTTGTTGTTGTTGTTTCCTCCGTTGTGTCCTGGGCGGTGGTGGGTTTTGGGTTGGTCGGGTTGTCGAATCGGGGGATTTTGCGTGTGTGTGCGAGTGTGTGTGTGAGTGTAAGTGTGTGTGTGTGTGTGTGTGTGTGTAAATGTGTTTGCGTGTGTGTAGGTGTAAGTGTGTGGTTGTGTGTGAGTAGATGTGTGTAGATGTGCGTTTGTGTGTGTGTCTGTTTTTGGTTGTGTGCGCGTGTGTGTGTGTGCATGTGCGTGTGTGCGTGTGTGCGTGTGAGGAGAGGGAAGGAAAGAGGGGGAGAGGGAAGATTGTGAGGGAAAAGAGGTTAGAGATAAGGGTGGAGAGAAAAGGTGTGAAGTAAGACTGTGAGAAAGAAGGCATAAGGTTCAGAGTATGATAGACAGATGGGAAGAGGTGAGAAGGTACATGGGAAGAGAGATAGAACGGATAAGCAAATGGACACGTTGATGGATAGATGGATGATTTAAAAGGCAGATGAGTAAACAGACGGAATGAGAAATGGAGTGAAGGAAGATACCACACAAAAATCCCAGAATCAACAAAGCATAATTAAACTCGGAGATTCACCTCCCTCTCGTCCATCCCCTCCCCTCCATCTTCCTCTCCCCCTCCCCTTCCATCTCCCTCGCCCCCTCCCCTCCACTTCCTATCTCCGTCTTCTTTCCCTTCTTTTTCCCTAATCCCTTCCCCATCCTCCATCCCCCCTTCTTCTTTCCTTCGCTCACTCTCCATTCCCTCTCTCCCCCCTTCTCCCTTCCTCCATCCCCCTTCTCCCTCCTCCCCCCTTCTTTCCCCCTCTCACTCCCCGTCTTCCTTCGGCCTTAAACAAACCCGATATTACCGGCGCCTTGTTAATAATAATCAGTAATAAAGTGAAACACCAAAGCAGCTTACAAACGCATCAGCTGTTCCGAATGGCCGCTTCCGGGTCGGGATCGCACGCTGCTTGCAAGGAAGGGTGATAAAAGGTGTGGGAAGAGGAAGGGAGGATGGGGAGGTAGGGAAGGGAGGGGGAGGGGAGAGGGTGTTGGGAAGGGGGTGGGAGGGAGGAGAGAGGGTTAGGGAGGGGGAAGGGGGGAGGGTTGTATGAGGAAGGGGAGAGGGAAAGGGGGGAGGAGTAGGGAAGGGAAGGAGTGATAAGGGAAGGGAGGGGAGGGGAGGTGGGAGAAGTGGTGTCGGATTTCCTCCTCTTGGTAGATTACACCAGCGGGGCCCACACGCACACACACGCACACACACGCACGCACATACATGCATGCCTTACACACTCAGTTCACCGGCACCTGCGTTCGCCGCGTCATTTTGTGCTTGCATAAGCAGGTGTGCGTGCGTGCGTGTGCGTGTGTATGTGTGTGCGTGTGTGTGTGTGCGTGTGTGTGTGGTGTGTGTGTGTGTGTGTGTGTGTGGTGCTGTGTGTGTGTGTGTGTGTGTGTGTGTGTGTGTGTGTGTGTGTGTGTGTGTGTGTGTGTGTGTGTGTGTGTGTGTGCGTGTGTGTGTGTGTGTGTGTGTGTGTGTGTGTGTGTGTGTGTGCGTGTGTGTGTGGTGTGTGTGTGTGTGTGTGTGTGTGTGTGTGTGTGTGTGTGTTGTGCTGTGTGTCTCGTTGTGTCTGTCTGTGTCGTAATGTCTGTGGTGTCTGTGTCTATGTCTGTTTGGATGGATGTGTGTGCGTGCGTGCGATAGAGTGAGTGAGAGAGAGAGAGAGACAGAAAGACAGAGACAAGACAGACTAAGGAAGAGTGAATGAATGTGTACATAAACATGAGCGTGGAACGAATTTCATTTATTCTCCAGGCTGCCACGCTTGACTTCCGCGATTCGGTAGCATTGTTTGTTTGTTTGCTTGTTTGTTTAAATAACATCAAATCCTCAAGGGGAATGGGAGATGGAGGGAGATGGAGGGAGCACGGAAGGAAACTTAGAATAAGAAATTGAAGGAAATGGGAAACATGAGCAAGAAGTTGGTGTGGAGGGAACCTTGAGAGGAGGGAGAGGGAGGGCGTAAAAACCAGGCCAAGGTAAGTGGAGGGAAATGCGAGGATGTGGGGGAGTCGTGCGTAGAAGTATGAGGACGTGGAGGGAAGCGTATGAGGAAACGCAGAGGTGTGGAGGGAAGGGCGGTGAAGAGGAGGGAGTCGTGGAGGAAAATGCAAAGGTATGGAGGGAGTCCGGGAGGGAAACTTGGATCGTGGAGGGAAGCGTGGAAGGAAGTAAAGATACTTGGAGCGAAGCACATAGAAGTGGAGGGAAGGGCGGAGAACGGGAGGGAGGGAGGGAGGAGGGAGGAGGGAGGGCTCCATTTTGGGTGGAGTGGCTGTGGGCGCGCTGAATTATGGGACCGGGAGTGTGCGGGAGCATCCCATGCAGCCTCCGCCCTTACTCCGCGACGCCCAGAGGAGGGGAGGGGTGGGGCGAGGAGGAGAAAGGGGGGGGAGGGGCGCGAGGAGTGGGGGGAGAAAGTGGAGGGGGGAGAAAGTGGGGAAGGGGGCGAGGATTTGGGGAGAAAGTGGGGGAAGGGACGAGGAGTGGGGGGAAAGTGGGGCGACGAGACGAGGAGAGAAGTTAGGGGAGGAGGGCAGAGGACTGACGGAGGGGTATGGGGGGATGGTTATGGGGGAGTGGGGCTTAATGGGGAGACCATGGGAGAGTGGAGCAAAATGGGGAGATGCTAAGAGGAGGGGAGAGCAAAGTTGGCAGACTATGGGGAGAGGAGAGCAGAATGGGGAGACGTGAGAGGGAGGCATGATGGTGAGATTTTGAGGAACGATTATGAGGGGGGGGAGTAAGATGGGAGACTGTGAGGGAAGGTTAGAGCAAGATGAGGAGACAGAGGAGAATAGGGAGAGGGAAATGTGAAGACAGTGAGGAGAGGGGAGAGCAAAATGAGGAGACTATGAGGAGAAGGGAGGGAAGAGAATGAAGAGAAGAGGGAGAAGATGGGGAAGACCAAAGAAGGGGAGAGCGAGATGGGGAAGACCAAAGGGAGGGGAGAGCGAGAGATGAGGGAAGACCAAAGGGAGGGTGGAGAGAGCGAGATGGGGCGAAGACAAAGGGAGGGGGGAGAGAGCGAGGGAGAAGATGGGGAAGACAAAGGGAGGGGGAGAGCGAGATGGGAAGACCAAAGGGAGAGGGTGGGGCCCCTCTGTAGAGCGAGATGGGGACCGAGATGGGGAGACCCATAAGGGAGGGGGGAAGCGAAGATGGGAGACCAAAAGGGAGGTTTTCTCTCTCTGAGAGCGAGATGGGGAAGACCAAAGGGATGGGTTGTGAGAGCTGAGATGGGGAAGACCCCCAATGGGATGGGGGAGACCCCGAGTATGGGGAAAGACCCATAAGGAGGGGAGAGCGACCTATGGGGAACGACACTAAGGCCTGAGGGGTGAAGATTCGAGATGGGGAGACCCAAAGGCCGCCACCCCCGCCCTGAGAGCAAGATGGGACAAGGTCCTGAGCGTGCTTGAGAGCTGTACCATGGGAAGACCAAATTGGAAGCGGTGCGTCCGAGAGCGAGGCTTATCCGTGTAAGACCAACATATGGGCAGGGGACCCCGTAGCGAGACTTCTGGAGGGAAAGTCCAATATGGAGGGGGAGCGTGAGCCTATTGCGTGGTCCAAGATCCAACTCATGTCTTCTTCTGCCTCGCCCAGTGGCCTCTCGTCTCCCGTCTCTCCCGCCACTCTGCTCTGCTACCTGCGAGCTATGTCCGGTATAGGGGTTACCGGGTCCCTTTCTCTAGGCCCCCTCTTCTCGCTCTAAGCCAGCGACTATGGTTCGGCGATGGTCCTCCCGTGTGCGATGCAGTAATAAGGTAGACGAAAGAAATTGAGAGAGTATGCGTCCTTGAGGACTATTTTCCTGGACTCTTCTCTTCTCTCTATCTATCGAGGAGGGTATGTTGCTCCTATTGTCTGATGATATCATGGGTTAAAATCATTAAATCTCTCTCTCTTCATGCATGTCTGCGATTGGCTAGGGCATACTGATGCGGGAGTAAATGAGAGAGAAGAGGGATGGTAGAGATCGGACTGAGAGGCGAGGAGAGAGATCACGAGGGAGATTGAGGAGAGATAGAGGAGGAGAGAGAGACGAAGGAGAGAGATCTGCCTTCTTCCGGGAGACCGATCCGGCCCGCGAGAACGCTGAAAACCGAAGAAGATTCTGACTATGTTCCGTTTATCTGATTTTAAGGGTACGATTGGGCATAGTGAGTATATATATATGCGTTTGTGCTGTGTTGCTCCCTCTTACATCATATGCTCATACTAATACTTACTATATATCTTCTTATCATCTAATTCTTCTACTCACTTACTCTCTACCTCTTACTTTATTCTACTTTCAGTCATTACACCTACTTCCTCTCTTCCTTCATTACTCATCTCTATTATATATGTATATCATCATCTCTTCATCTTACTTTATCCTCATCTCACTTTTCTTATATACTGCACTTTCTCTTCATCATATATACTATATATATATATATCATTGTGTGTCGTGGGTGTGTGTGATGTTTGTGTGTGTGTGGTGTTGGTCTGAGCGTGTGTGTGTGTGTGTGTCCTGCCCTAATCGTACATATACTCTCATCCTCATACCTGCGAGTCACCTCTTATATCTACTCTTCATTATACTCTTATACTATTCTTATACTACTCATTCATATATTCAATCTTATCTATTACATATTATACCATTACTCTTACCCATATCTTTATTACTACCTATACTTTATAAAACTTATATCACTTATCTAATTCACTAATCTATTATATATAGTGATATAGTCTATAATATAATTATACATACAAATTATATATGCTATTGTAATATTCATATTCCCTATCCCTATGTATATACATTATACAAATATCTATATATATATAATAGATAATCTACTTATATCCCAATAATCTATATATTAATTCTAAATGTGTGTGATGTGTAGTGATAGAAAATCGCGCTCGTGTGGATGGTTAGTGTGTGTGTGTGTGTGTGTTGGTTGTGTTGTGTGTGTGTGTTGGGTATGTCGAGTGTGGTGGTATGCTCAGGCTAGTTATGTACCTAGCCTCCGATTTAAATAGTATTTCCAGTCTTGATATTTATTGATATATAATGTAATCTTAATGGACTGGTATATATATCTATTATAAGGTAGATTGGAATGGTGGGTATTCATAGTAGTCCTTATCAGAACGAGCAGTTACTGATATTATGTAACTTAGTGTTGGTCAATTTTTGGATATAGTATGTTATAAAATGATGGTAGTTCAGGGTATATAACATGTGTAATTATGAGATAGTATATGTATATAAGAAATTGATGTAATATAATTGTGTAGATTGTGATGATTGAGGATGTTGTGGTAAGATATGTTGTTGTTGTGTGCGATTGTGTGTGTGTGTGTGTTGTGTTGTTGTGTTGTGTGTGGACGATATTATATTATATATATAATATATATATATAATAATATCTATAGTATTGTATATAGAAATGATCTATAAAATATGAGCTGATTATGATATATACATATATAATATAAAGAATATATATGAGTATAGTATATATTAATTATATGAATATAATTATAATATATTATTATTGATAAAATAGAATATATAATAAAAATAATTTTGAATATACAATAGTATATATGTAAAAATAAGACCACACTCACTTTAGACAGAGATAGGATATAACACAATGTTATGTGTCCTGTTTGTGTATCGTGTGGACGTTTTGCGTAAGCATATCATTACAACAACACAACCATAACAGAAAAAATCGCCTGAATAAGTCAGACCTATTGTGTTACACTCACCAATCATAACAATAAACCTAATCATAACTAAATGTGTATATGCATATGTTATAATTATATATATATATATTAATATATATAATTATATAATATATTATTATATATAATATATATAGTTAATATATATATATATATATATATAACTATATAAATATATATACACACCACATCAACTAAGCATGGACGGCGCACACACACACACTTACACACACAGCACACACCACACACACACCACACCACCACAATAAACATAAACAAACAAACGCCGTAAAACACTACAAAATAAATATATCTTATGCTGATGAGTTCACTCTCATGGCCTGCGGCCAATGACCAATTATCATGCATACTGGTATATCATTGGTTATCACGTAATAATTCATATCTTATTGCATACCGTTTCACCAATCACCACAGGAATTCTACCCCCAAACAGCGTGCCCAGCAGTGAACTTCTGAGTCACAAAATAACATATAACCTTCAATATCGAAGTTCTCTATATATCTGTTACCATCCGAATCTGAGAAGTAACATAGCTCTCCACTATCCACACTGTATCCCTGACCTCTTTACCAAAATCACACACACACACAAAAATAGACATCAACGGACAAGGCGATAAACGGACTTGCCTTCCGCTTCCTGAAACTCACCCTTTTCGAACCGCGAAACTCACATCAGAATTCCAGAACCCTAAGAGCAATTGAAAGCGATTAGTACCTCAAAGGTCCAGCTGTTAAAATGAGATGTTCAAAGACAACAGACTTGAAGTAATAACTTAATTTTTATACAGGCGTTATAGTGTGAGGGTATCAGTTAGAGGAGAACTGTTATAGTGCAAGGCGGGTTATAAACCACAGGGGGAACGCTAATTTCCCTTCTGGGCAAGTTGTATATTGCAATGTCTCACTCTGTCTACGGGGGGTATCTATATTTTTTAGGATAGATGGGAAAGATATATATAAGATGACGGCGAGGGAGGGAGATAGAGTGGATAGACGATAGAATAGAGAGATTGAGGTGAGGAGAGAAGAGAGGAGAGAGACGATGAAGAAGAGAAGAAAGAGCAGAGAGAGAGGAGAGGGAGAGAGGTCATGAAGATGAGATAGGGAGGACAGGAGTGACAGGAAGAGAGAGAGAGAGGGAGGGGGAGGAGAGAGAGAGGAAGAGATTAGAGTGAACATGGAGAGAGAGAAGAGAGAGAGAGGAGAGAGGATAAGGATAGAGCGCAGGAGAGAGAGGAGTGAGCATAAGTAACAGAGAGAAGAGGAGAGGGAGAGGAAGGAGGAGGAGAGGCAGAGAGAGATAGAGAGGAGAGGGAGAGACGAGGATAGGAAGGAGGAGAGAAGAGAGAGAGGGAGGAAAGAGAAAGAGAATAGGAGTTAGATAGGATGAAGCGCGGGTATAGATGGAGGAGAAGCGAGGAGAGGGAGAGCAGGAGGAAGAAGGAAGGCAAGAGACGAGAGAGAGGAGAACAGGGAGAAGAGAGGAAAGAGAGACGAGAGAGAGAGAGATAGGATAAGGAGTAGATAGATAGAAGAGAGAAGGAAGAGTAGAGAGATAGAGAGAGAGCGAGGAGGAGAGAAGAGAGAGAGAGAGAAAGAGGAGAGAGAGAGAAGAGAGACGGAGAGAAGGAGAAGAAGAGAGAGAAGAGAGAAGAGAGAGAAAGAGAAGAAGCAGCAGAAAGGAGAAGGCAGGACAGAGAGAGATAGGAGAGTGACAGGAAAGAGAGAGAGAGAGAGAAGAGGGGGGGGGGGCTGGGGGAAGAAGGAGAGTGTGAGTGAGAGTGAGAGTGAAGAGTGCGATGTACGTATATATGTGAGGTGAGGTGGATCGGCGTGGCGGTGGCAAGGATATATGGTAGGTGAAAGATATACGTATGCGTGTGCTGAGTTGCGAGTGGTGTTGCAGTGGCAAGTGGGGAAGAGAGAGGGGGCCCAGGGTGTGGGAGAGCAAGTGTGAAGGATATAGAGAGAGAGAGGAGGGATGGGAGAGAGCAGCGAGAGTGCAGACAAAGACGAGAGAAGAGAGGCCGAAGCAGAAGAGAGAGAGAGTATGGCGAGCGAGAAGAGGTAGGCCAGCGGATTCGCCCTGTTGCCCAACGCCTAGGGGTATCGCCGGTCATTTGCGTAGACCTCTTCCTTTGCTTTCGTATCCTGATATCGTACTATATTTTCGTGCGTTTCTTGCATATTTCATTCTCTTCTCTTGCTTCTTTCAGTTTCTTTTATTTATACGCATCTCTGCATATTGCTCTGCATATGCTCGAGATACTCTTTATATTCTCTCTTTTCTCTGTACTCTTTCTCTTTCTCTTTCTTTTCGTCTTACTTTCTCTCGTCGTCATAGCTGATGATGCGTCTCCTCTTGGGCTCTTATCTCGTGGTCGTCGACGGCTCGTTCTGCGACTCACATCTCACTCTCTCCTCTCTGCTCTCTCTCTTGTCGTCTCTCTCATCTCTGCTCTGCTCTCTCTCTCGTTCTCTCGTCTACTGCTCTGCTGCGCAATCTCTGAGACGTGAGATGAGACTGGAGCGGACATCGTAGACTGACGATCATCATCGATCTCTCTCTTCTCTGACTGACTCTCCTCGTGAGCGAGATGAGAGAGTGAACGATCTAGCGACAGCTACACGAACACACAGCAACAAACAGCAACACCACACGAGACGACTACACACACACACACGAACAGAGCGACACACACACGAGCAGAGCGACAACGAGCACAAACACACACAAAGTATACTAAGATTAGTTCTATCGAGGTATACTGATCTAATGGCTAATCATAGTACTGAGAGTGATACTATGTAATCGGAGGGAAAGAGAGAGAGAGATGAAGAGAGAGATACATATGAGAGAGATGAGATAAGAGGAAGAGAGATAGAGAGGAGAGAGATATATTAGTATTACAGAGAACTCGATGCGAGAACCTCGACCGTACCTGACACGAATACGTCAACGCTACCCGACTGCTCTGACCTCGCATACCTCCCTTCCCCTAGAACCCCCTCCCCCCTCCCATCCCGCCCTCCTGCGACGGCCGCCATGTGCTTTCCTTGCTTGTTGCACGCACCATGGTTGGCCTAGACCGCAGGGGCCGCAATCGCGCTTGTAGTTGGACGCATGTGCTGGAGGCGGACTTCGGACCCAGGTAGAGAACAGTAGGGGAGTCGTAGAAGGTAGTGGTAGATGGTAGATATTTTGCGTGTGGTGGTTGTGGGGGAGAAGGAGGTAGGGGAGGTAAGTGGGTTTGAAGAGTGGGGAAAGGAGTAGAGGAAATGGGGGCAAATGCGGGACGTAGAATTTTCTTGCCATGCTGACTTGTGCAGCGAGAGGAAGAGAGGTAGCGAGAAAGGTGGATGGGTAGGATTAGGTGAGAGATGTGGTAGAGGGTGGATAGATAGAGTAAGATAGGGTAGGAGTAGGAGGTTGGAGTGGTAGGCTGTAGGTAGATTTCTTGCCATGTGCTGATGCTGGCACAGGGTAGGGAGAGGGGTATGGACATGAGGGTAGACTTCTCGTAAGATTAGAGGAGAGCGTGAGGAAAGTAGATGGCTAAATTCGCAGACTTCTCCATGCGGGTAAGAAAGGATTGCTAAGGTAGAGAGGAATGGGCGAGAGAGGTAGGAAAGGTAAGAGAGATGCAGAGAGAGAGACTGAGGGACGAAAGGGGGAGCCACGTAATAGAGAGAGAGGTCGCGAAGGAAGGGCGGAGAGAGGAGTGAGAGGCAGAGGTGACCAGTTCAAGAATTAGGACAGGTGAGTGCGTTGTGCGGCGCGTTGAGGAGGACTTGTGACGAGGCAGATAGCGGAGAGTATGAGTTGCTTTTTAGAATGCGGAAGGAGAGAGAGGAGATAGTGTGTGTGCGATGTGGGGAGGAAAGGATTGAGGTAGCTGCGCGAGGTGCGATAGAGACGATGTAGGACTGAGTGATAGGTGAGGGTGTCTGTATGTCTCTCCCTCTGCCCTGTTCTCTCTTGCTCTGTCTGTCTCTCGTCTGATCGTACTCGACTGGATCATCTCTGATATTCTTGACCCACCTCTTCCCCGAGTTTTGACTATCTTTTTATTGGCTCTCTCGTGCTTCTCTCTCTGCTCTCTCTCATACTCCTCTACTCTCTCTCTCTTCTCTCTCTCCTTTCTCTCTCTCTACTTTCTTTTCTCGTTCTCTCTCTCTCTCTCTCGTCTCTCTCTCTCTTCTCTCTCTCTCTCTCTCTCTCTCTCTCTCTTTCTCTCTCCCTCTTCTGCCCTCTCTCCCCTCTCTCCCTCTCTCCTTCCCTCCGCCCCTCCCCCTCCATACTGTATTGTGTGCACGTATGATATTGCTGTTTGTATAAAATTACGTACAGTGAGAGTGAACACATACCTGCACACACCACACACATGCATTCCTTTTATATTTTGGAAGTATATGGTTTATTGCAAGAGGTATTTTCCTTGCGTGGCATGGCTGGCGGATATGGTTTTAAAAGTTAGGCAGGACCTCAGTTGCAAATGCAGCTGAGCGGTGACTCGCTCTAACAGACATCCATTAAGAATATTATAAGTTGCAAAGGGGAGGGAGCGAGATCCTGGTTCTCGGTGTGTGTGTGTGGATGTGTGCGTGTGTTTGTGTGCGGGGAAATGTTGTGTGTTGTGTGTATGTAAGATGCATGTTTAGGTATGTGTTATGTAATAGTATACAATATCTATCAATCTATTTCTATCGTATCATTCTATTATCTGTATCTATATAAATGTAGTATATCTATCTATATCTATCTATCTATCTATTCTATAGTAGATATGTGTGTTGTGTGTAGTTTCAGTGTGCAGTGTTTAGTGTGTTTAGTGTGTGGTTTATATAATGTATGTTGTATGTTCGTATGTATGATATTATGTATATTATACCATAATATATATATGTGTATACATAATATATATAATGTTGTATACAATATATATATGATACATATTATATGATTCGTGTGTATGTATGTTAGTATGGAAAGTATGTATTGTAATGGATATATGTATAAGTATGTACGTATGTATGTATATATGTATATATGTATATGTTTGCCATGTGCGTCTGTGCGCAGGCTCCTCGTGATCAGTCCGGAGGAAGTCTACTCGAGTGAGGCCGCGGAGGCAAGGTCGTGAGGCGAGAGGCGGCTGCGCTGGAGGAGCAGGAGAACTTTGGGGGATTGGGGCGTCTCTGCGGTGGTGGGAGGAGGGAGATGTGGGGGAGGGGAGGGAGGAGGGTTGGGAGTGTGGAGGGGAGGGAGGAGGGTTGTGGAGGAGGGTGGGAGGGAGTGTGGAGGGGAGGGAGGGTTGTGGAGGAAGGTGGGGGGGTGTGGAGGGTGGAGGGGAGGGAGGAGGGTGTGGGAGTGTGGAGGGGAAGAAGGGGTGGATGGAGGGAAGAAGGGTTGCTGAGGGGAGGGAGGCCGGTATGGAAGTGGAGGGGAGGGGGGGGCGTGTAGGAGAAGGGAGGGTGTGTGGAGGGAGGGTGTGAGGGGACATTAGGAGGGTGTGAGAGAAGGGCGTGGTGCGTGTATGTGGAAGATTTATAGCACTCCACTTTTCCCCCTTTCCTCCCCCTCTCCTCCCCCTCCCCCCTCAGGATACGCTCATGACCCGTGTAATGTCCTTTGGGAATGTCACATGGCACTGACCTCCGCCCGGGTTCTCTTCCTTTTCTCGCTCTTCTCTTCTCTTTTCTCTTCTCTCTCCTAATCGAGTATTTATATATTTTCTCTTTATCGATTTCTTGTTTTCTATTTCTCTCTTTTTATTTTTTTTCTCTCTCTTTTTCTTCTCTTTCTCTCTTTCTTTCTCTCTCTCTCTCTCTCTCTCTCTCTCTCTCTCTCTCTCTCTCTCTCTCTCTCTCTCTCTCTCTCTCCTCTCTCTCTCCTCTCTCTCTCTCTCTCTCTCTCTCTCTCTCTCTCTCTCTCTCTCTCTCTCTCTCTTCTGTCTCTCTTCCTGTCTCTCCCTTCTTCTCCCTCTCAAAACACTCCCCCCTCCTTCTATCTCTCACTCTCTCTTGCTCTCTATTTCTCTCCTCCCTCATCTCCCACGGATTTGATAGTTTCAGCAATTACCGAAATTTGTACATAACAAACCCCCTCCCCCCTTTCATCTCTCTCCCATGTCCCATACCTTACCCCCCTCCCCCCTCCCTTAGCCCCGCCCCACCCCACCCCCATTCCTGTCATTCCCATGTGTCGATCGAATTTAGCGATGCAAATTCCGGACATGTGATTCCAGTTAAGCGAGAGACAAAGAGGGAGAAGAGGGGAAGGGAGGGGGGGAGGGAAGGGGAAAGAGGGAGGGGGTAGGGCGCAGTAGCCTTTGGACATGTGGTTTCGTTCTCGGTCCGAAGCTAAATAGATAAACTAGCGGGTAACTCGATAGCCAACCTTCTCTCCCCCCCCCCCACACACACCCCTCCCTTTCCTTGCTTTCCCTCCATACCCCTTGCCTCCCCCCTCCCTCCTCCTTCTGATCTACGCTTTGCTTCTACTCCTTTATTGTCTATCCGTGGTTCTTTCCCTGGTTTCTGTCTATTCTTGTCCGATTCTCCTATCTATATCTACTTCTACCCCCCCCCCCACTCTCTGTCTACTGCTTGTCCTCCGCCTATCTATCTATTTGTTGTCCCTCCCCTCTTCTATCTACTTTTTGTCTCTCCTTCCTCAATCCCCTCTTCTCTTCCCCACCCATCCCTCACTCGCCCCTTCTTCCCTCGCTTTACTTCTCCTCCCTCCCTGCCCCCCCCTCTGCCCTCCCCGCCCCTCCCGTTTGACAGCAACGTCCGTCAGTGCGAGTTTGACCCTCAAGGGACCTATACTTGACCTCAGCGTGGACCTGACCTGCACGAAAAGGTCAACTCTGGAAGTAGTTTGTCCGGTGGCCGGGGAGGGTTACGTTTCAAAAAAGGGGGGAGAGGGAGGGNTCCCCTTCCTCCCTTTCCTTTCCTTTCCTTTCCTTCCCTCCCTTCCCTTCCCCTTCCTTTCCCTTCTCTCCCTTTCCCTTCCCTTCTCCCTTCCCTTCCCTCCCCTTCTCTTCCCTTCCCTTCGACTAGTTATTCGTTAACTCGCGCTCCTATAACGAACGACGTCCCTCGCCGCACGCCATCGCCCCGGAATCCCGTGTTCGTAATAGTAAGTGTAACCGCCCATTCATGTCTTGTTTGTTTAACGTCCGACGCCTTGAGCTTCGTCGGTCACGTGTCTGTCAGCTGACGGTGTTTGCGGCGTCCGAAATGATAGTTATCTGACGGGATGTGTGTTTGTGGAGTTGTTATTGTTTGTATTTTTGTTTGATTGTATGTTAGAGGGCGGCTGTGTGTGAGGGAGATGGAGAAAGCGGGTGGCTTTGTTTAGGAATATAATTGGTAAAAAGTGGAAATAAAAAAAATGGCTCGGAACGTAGATAGAATAGGTTGCTAGAGTGGTAGATAATGCCAGTTACTTATCCGATGATTTGCAGAAAGTCACATCTGCTTGCCCGTTGTTTCCTCGTTAATGGACGACCCAGCGGTACCATCAGGGCCGCCGCCGCTACCAGCTACCAATACCACCGCGAACAAGGACCACGAAAACGATCTCCTCTTTCGTTTTCATTGTGCCCCGCTGCCCTTTGTCGTGGGCAGACAAGGGCGACTTCTGGGCAGGAGGGCATCAACTGTCCCTAGGCCCCCGTGCTCCCCTCTCCCCCTCCGTCTGCCCTGCCTATTCCTGCCCCCTCTTCCCCCTCCCTTCGCCTTTGTTGGCCCCCGTGCCCATCACAAGTGCGATATCTGTCGGGTAATTAATGCTTGTTTGGGTGTCCGGTTGATTGTTTACCCGCTGGGGGACGGGGAAGGGGTGATGATGGGGGGAGGGGGGGAGGGGATAGGGGAGGCAAAGTTATAGGGTAGATGGGGGGTAGGCGTATGGCTGAGGCATAAAGCCCTCGTTTTCTGTGGACTTTCTGTGGGTAGAGAGCGATTCTTGGAATGGAGAGATTGAAAAGCGCGCGCGCGCGAGATAGAGATAGATAGATAGATGAGATAGAGAGAGAGAGAGAGAGAGAGAGAGAGAGAGAGAGAGAGAGAGAGAGAAGAGAGAGAGAGAGAGAGAGAGAGAGAGAGAGAGAGAGAGAAGAGAGAGAGAGAGAGAGATAGAGAATAGAGAACATAGAGAATAGAGACATACAGACAGAGACGGAATAAATCCAGATACAGACAGACAGAAAAAGGAGGAGGGAGAAACTGTACTATCGATGCTACTCCCGTATGACATCACTTTCTTCACCTCCTCGTCCTCCCTCCTCACATTTTCCTTCCCTTTATCTTATCCATCTCTATCTCACTCTCTGAGAGCGAGAGTGTGAGAACGGGCCACATGATGAGGTGAGAGGAGGAGGAGGAGGGTATTTTGGGGATCTTAATAAGTTAATACCCGGTGGCCGCGAGATAAGGTCATTTTCGGACGATACCCCTAGCCGCATTATGCTATTATAGGTCAAGGGTCGTCTGCCCGTCTTCCCACGCGTGAGGAAAAAAGGGGAGGAGGAAGAGGGAAGGGTGGAGAGGGAGGAGGAGGATGGAAGGGAGGATGGAGATGGGGGAGGAGATGGTGGATGAGGGAAGGGGTGATGGAGGAGGAGAAGGAAGATGGGGGTGGAGAGGAATGGAGGGTAGGGGAAGGGTGGTAGAGGAGGAGAAAGGATGGGGGAAGGGTGGTAGAGGAGAAAGGAGGAGAAGGGAGGGTGTAAAGGAGGAGATGAAGGAGGAGGAGGAGAATGAGAATGGAAGGTCGGAGGAGATGGAGAAAGAGGGAAGGATGATGAAGGAGGGGGAGGAAGAGTTGAAAAGATGGAGGATGAAGGAAGGAGATGGAAAGGGAGGAGAGAATAGTGACAAGAACATAGGGAAATAGAAGAAAAGAAAGAAAAGTGTATGCCGTTGACGATGAGGAAGAATAGGGAAGTGAAATACGGCGAAGGAGATGAAACAAGACGAAGAAGGACGAAAGAAAGCAACCTAGAAGACAGTAGACAGCGAAGAGGATGAGAAGAATAGTGTGTGAGCGTGGGGAGCGTCTTGGCGGAAAGGGGAGTGGGGGGGAGCAGAAGGAGGGGAAGAGGGTGGGGGGGAGGAAAAGAAGCTAGTCCACGCCCTCAGGATTAGCGACCCTTTAACAATCCGACAGTATTGCGGGAGTCCAAACACGTTAATCTGACTCGTAAATCCTTTGACGCCTTCGGGAGTGTCACGTGATATCCTACGCTCCTCCTCCTGCCCTTCCTCCTTCCCGACTCATTTCCCTCTTTTCCTTTTCATTCTTCCTCTCTACCTTTTTCTTTTTCTCTCTTTCGCGTCTTCTTAGCTCTTTCTTCTTCTTTTCTTCTCTTCCTTGCCTGCCGTTCATTTCCTCTCCCTCTTTCCTTTCTTCCTCTCATTCTTGCCCCTCTCCTCTCTACTCGGTTCTTCGCCCATTTGAACTTCCTCACCCTCTTGCTTCCTCTCTTCCTCCTCCCGATAGGCCGGCGCGATGGATCCTGCTCGTTGATTCCTCACTCCTGCCGTCCCCCTCACCACCTCTTTTCTTTCATTCCTACTCCCTCCTCCTCCCCTTCTCCCTTCCCCGTTCTTTCTTTCTCTCTCCCTTTCCCACTCCTCGCGTATAATTATTACTTTCCGGATATCCACTTCAACTGCTGAAAGATGCCTTGGATCGCATGTACCAAGATCCGCGCGGTCCCCCTCCCTGCCCCCTCGCCCATTAACCCCTTCTCCACCCTTCCACACCTCGCGTCCTCCCCTTTCACCGGTGTTATCCCCCCCCATTCTCCGTCGTTCCTTTTACCCGCCTATTGCCTAGGCGTATAGTGGTCCATTTCTGTTTTTTTGTCTTAGGTCTCTTCATGTTCTTGCTTATCTTTTGCAATGGTCTGTGTCTGTTCTCTCTCTTTCTCCTTTCTTTTTTTTACCTTCTTTTTTTCTTAAACTTTCTCTTCTTTCTTCTTTCTTCTTTTTTTTTTTTCTTTCTGTCTTTCTTTTCTTTCTTTCTCTTTCTTCTTCTTTCTTTTTTTTCTTTTCTTTTCTTTCTTTCTTTCTTTCTTTCTCTCTCTCTCTCTCTCTCTCCTCTCTCGTCTCTCTTCTTCCTCTCTCTCCCTCCTCTCGCCCCCCCCTTTCCCCTTAGTGGCATTTGAGTATTGTCTGTCTTTTGAAATTTATTGTCCCTTTTCTTTTGCACTTGATGCTCTTGATTTCTCTTGTTCCAGTTTATATAAAGTTTTGGTTATATGTCTTGATTTTTTTTCTGTTGATACGTTTTATATTCTTCATGAGAAGATATGATTTACTTTTATACTGAGGCCGGTGGTTATGATATGGATGATGAATGTTGATACTAGAAATGATGATTATTATAAGGAAATAATTATAGGTACGGAAAATGTAGTGATAATGATACTGAATCAGTGTTAGTGATAACGATACAGATATGATTTTGATGATGAAAATGGGTTGTGTCATATTATTCACACCCCTGACCTGGTATTCGTCATTCATTCGTTGCGGAATGATCAGAACAATGCACTTTTCTCTGTCAAAAAAAAAAAAAAAAAAAAAAAAAAAACACACACACACACACAAAGGAAAATGAAGAGAAAACGAAAAAAAAAGAGGGGAAAGAGAGTGGGGGAAAAAAAGAATGGGGGGAAATATTCAAACCCCGAATTTCTCTTTGTTGTGTGTGTGTCTCTCGGCTAATGAATCAAAGGGTGTCCCATTAGCGTGAAAGTGGCGGAGGTTACGAAATATTTGCCGATGGAAATATGCCTGTCCGGATTTAACGAGGCAAAATTCCAGCGAGGGGAGAGGAGAGAGGGGTAAGGGGAGGGGAGGGGAGGGGGTGGGTGGTTAGGGGGGTGGGGTGGGGTGGGTGGATGGCCGGGGGTGTTGTGTGAGGGGAGGGTTAGGGTGCGAGGGTGAGGGTGAGGGCGAGGGGTGAGCAAAAAGGTTTTGGGGGAATGAGGAGCTGGAGTGAGCAGAGGGTGAGAGGAGGAGGGGGTGAGGGAGGAGAGGGGAAGGGTGAAACGATTGGTGCTTGCGGTGCTTGCATTTTTTTTCTCTCTCCTCTTTTTTCATTTTCTTTTTCTCACCTATTTTCTCTCTTTTTTCGCTCCTCATCTTTCTCTCTTTCACTCTTTCTCTCTTTCTCTCTTTCCCACCTTCCTCCCCAAATGATGTAGGCATAATAGATAGAAAGATAGATAGACAGATAGATTGGTAGATAGATAGATAGATATTTAGATAGGTAGACAGAGAAATAGCTGCAATATAAACAAATATATATAATATATTATATATATATATATATATATATATACATACATACATACATACATACATACATACATACAATACATACATACATACATAATACATACCAATATACATACATACATACATACATACATACATAACATACATACATACATACATACATTACATACATACATACATCATCATACATACATACATTCATAACATTCATACATTCATACATTCATACATACATACATACACTACATACATACATACATACATACACTCATATATACACACATACACACATATGTAGTATGTATATATATATAATATATATATATATATATATATATATATATATATATTAATTACACACGCCACACTCCCCCCTCCCCCCCCCTCCCCGTTCGTGAAGTAATGGGCGTCTGGGTCGACCTGGCAAATCCTGTTGTGACCGGAGCGTGACGTGAGGTGGTGGAGGGAATCCAGAGGTTTGTTTCTATTATTATAACCTCTCCTCCAGCTCTCCCACCTTTTTTATACCCCCCCCCCCTTCTTGTGTGTTCATTTCCCTCTCCTACTCCTCCTCCTCCTCTTCTCCACCCTTTTCTCACACCTCCTCTCTGCCCCGTTTGATTATCCCTTCCTCCCCCTTCTCTGCCTCTTCCAGGTCTTTCCTTAGTCGCCCTTTCCGTCTCTTCTCCTTTACCCTTTTCCTTATCTTTTTACTCCCTCTTCCCCTTCCCTCCTTATTCCTATTTTCCAATGTACTCTCTACCCCCTTTCTCCCCTCCCTCCTTCGTCTCTCTCTCTCTCTCTCTCTCTTCTCTCCTCTACTCTCTCTCTCTCTCTCTCTCTCTCTCTCTCTCTCTCTCTCTCTCTCTTCTCTCTCCCTCTCTCTCTCTCTCTCCCTCTCTCTCCCCCTCTCTCTCCCCCTCCTCCCCCTCTCCCTCCCCCTCTCCTCTCCCTCTCCTCCCCCCTCCTCCCCTTCCTTCCCCCCTTTCTCTCCCCCCTACTCCTTCCCTTCTGCTCTACATCCTTCCTCTCATTCTCCCTCCTCCTCTCTCTCATTCCCCTCCTCCTCCTTCTCTCATTCCTCCTCCTCCTCCTTTCTCTCATTTCTCCCTCTCTCCTCCTCCTTTCTCTCCTTCCCTTCTCCTCCCTCCCTACCCACCCCCCCTACCTACGCACCTGATACGCTGTTCCAGATTTGCACTGTCTTCCCACCGGATTTCACCTGATTTCACCTGACTCGCCGTCGCCTCAGAACACACGAGGGACAATTAATCAATCAGTCACTCGTACGTCAGTCAGTTAATCAGTCAGTCAATGAGGTGGACTTAGCGCCCTTCCGACTGTGAGGCAGAGGCGTCGGAGGTCGTATTATGTTTATTTTTTTTTAAGGATTTTTGATTTTTATTGCTTTTTGGATTTTTTGGTGAGGGTGGGGTGGGTGGGGAGTGGGAGGGGAGGGAGGGAGGGAGGAGGGGAGGATGGTGAGGGGATTATTGGGGTGGTTAGGGGGGGGTTGGGGTTTTGTTTTGTTCTTGTTTTATGGTGGTTTGTGGTAGTTTTTTTTGGGTGGGTGGGTGGTTTGATTTTGGTGGTTTTTATTGGCGGAGTTGTGATTTGTTTGTTTTGTTTGGTGTTGAGTGTTTTTTTTTGGGGGGGGGAGGGGATGGGGTGTATCGAGGAGATTGATGTGTGTAATTTGTGTCGCTCGCACGTATGTATATGAGCACACGCATTTATTTTTTTTTCTCTCTCTATCTCTCTCTCTCTCTCACACACATACACATGCATACGTATATACACATGTAACCCATGCCGGTAAACGCACACGTGCACACACACGCACAGCCCACCCCCACTCTCTCACAGACATACACACACACACGCACGCACGCAAGCACACACGCACACACACACACACACGCACACACACCACACACACCACACACACACACACACACACACACACACACACGCACGCACGCACGCAACGCACGCACACACGCACACGCACACGCACACGCACACGCACACACACACACACAACACACACACACACACACACACACACACACACACACACACACACACACCACACACACACCACACACACACACACACACACACACACACACACACACACACGAACATTGGTGTTTTCGAATTTCATATTCGATACTTTCGAGTCCGGCGGTACTAAAAAGTTTGTAATTTTCGAGGCTGCATAACGTATTTCCCCGTGGTTTAAAAAAAAAAAAAATGGAGAGGTACCAGCAGTCAGCTTGGGATGAAGGAGAGAAAGATGGAGATGGGAGAGTAAGGGGAAGAAGGGAGAGAGGGAGGGAGGGGAAAGAGAGGGAGAAAGGGAAAGGAGAGAGGGGAGGGGAGGAAGGGGAAGGAGAGAGGGGAGGGAGGGGAGAAAATGGGGAGAGAGAGGGAGAAAGGGGAGGGTAGGAAGGGGAAAGAGAGGGAGAGAGGGGGAAAGGGAAATGGAGGAAGGGGAGAGAGAGGGAGAAAGGGGAAGGGAGGAATAGAGAGAGGCAGAGAGGGGAGGAGAGGTGAAAGAAAGGGAGAGAGGGAGAAAAAGGGGTGGAATAGAGATGAAGGAAGAGAGGGAAAAGAATGAGAGAGAATGAGAGGCAACAGAAAGGAAATAGGAGAACGAGAGAAAGAAAGAAATGGGAAAACGGGACAGGCAGACAAACACAAAGAAACGTAGAGACAGGGAGACACAAACAATTGTTGGACATAGTTAGAATTTCTAATGTTTCCATAAGCGTTACATGGGGTGTTGCTGTGACTGATAAGCATGCTGTAAACATTATATAAGAGCAGCATTGCGATGGTAGCATTACTCCTTAGCAGTGTGATGGCATGCTGCAAGTTGGGATTATTGAGCAGCATGGAAACGAGACTTAAACATTTTCTTTCCACTAAAAAGTCATGTTGATCTGATGTGTAAGTAAATGTAAAGCAAAAAAAAAAAAAAAAAAAAGAAAAAAACTAATGACTTTTGATGTTTTTTTTTTTAGGTCACAAAAAATGTAAAAAGAAAACCGAAGTGAAGTAATTTGCATTTTTTTTCTGTTTTTGGAATGGTGATGGAAAGGAATAAATCGGGAAATGATGAAAAGGGTAAAGTAAAACCGATAAACTGATTTTGCGAAATTTTAACACCGCTAGGGGTCAGCAAACTTATTCATTCGACGAATTGATAATAAGGATAAATTGAAAAATACAAGATGTGTAAAATATGGCACGATTCCTAGGCTATGTCAGTGACTCACCGCGTGCAGACGAAAGCAAGCGCCGAAAGCAGTATAGAAAACGTGTATAGAGAACGTATTAATTGGGAGGTAAAGAAAACGGAATCGCTGGTAAAAAAATAATCTTGGATAAACAGATCGGTAGAAAATAAGTGGAATTCATAACTAATTTTTTTGCACTGCGATTTAGTTAAGGAATGGTTGAATCTTCTCCAGGTGGGCTAACTAAGATGTAACGGGGTTCAATTTTTTTTTTTTTTTTTTTTTGGCATAGGCGGGTGAAAGCAACAGCGTGAAAACTCTTTCCTCGTCTCCTATCTCTTTTCTTCTCTTCTCGTTCTCTCCTCTTTGGTCTCCTCTCTTTTTTCTCTTCCTGTCTCTCCTCCTCCTCCTCCCTCTCTCTGTCTCTCCCACCCTCTCTCTCTCCCTTCTCCTTCTTCTCCCTCTCTGTCTCTCCCCCCCCTCTCTCGTTTTCTGTCCTTCTTCCTCTTCTCTCTTCCCCATTTTCTACCCCGACGGACATTACCGTGTGGCGGAATGTCCACGCGGAAGACTTCCAGAGCGCGCCGAGAGTGAGGATGTGGAAGCGGAGGAGGAGGAGGAGGAGGAGAGGAGGAGGAGGAGGAGGAGGAGGAGGAGGAGGAGGAGGAGGAGGAGGAGGAAGAAGAAGAAGAAGAAGGGGGAGGAGGAGGAGGAGGAGGAGGAGGAGGGGGGGGGGGGGAGGGAGAGGAGGAGGAGGAGGGGGGAGGAGGAAGAAGAAGAGGAGGAGGAAAGAGGAAGAGGAAAGAGCTGGGTGGATGCTGGCGGTGGAAGGAGAGCGCGCGGCGTGGGTTGGCGCTGCTGCAGTCACTGGCCCGAGCTCGGACGCAAGCAAGCAAGCAAGCAAGCAAGCAAACGCAAACGCACGCACTCGCACTCGCCGCCGTTTTCCGAATCTTTGGTCCTCCTCGGGATCGGGATCGGCGGCAGGTGGTGGCTCGAGGGGGCACACGGGGGAGGGGGGAGGGGGTGGGGAGCGTCGGTCTGTCGGGGTGTTGGTGCTTGTCGCCGTCTTCGCCTGCATGATGGAGGTGGAGGAGGAGGAGGAGGGAGAAAAAAAAATGGTCTGAGAGGAGTCGAAAGCGCGCGTGCGTCGCGGGGAGGGGATGGAGGGGTTAGGATGCAAGGAATGGGGGGGGGAAGGGAAGGATGGGGGAGGGATAGGGAGTTGTGCCCTACGTGTCCCTCCTCCATCACTCCTCCCTCCATTTCTCCTTCCTCTCCAATGGAAGGAGAGAGAGAGAGAGAGAGAGAGAGAGAGAGAGAGAGAGAGAGAGAGAGAGAGAGAGAGAGAGAGAGAGAGAGAGAGAGAGAGAGAGAGAGAGAGAGAGAGAGAGAGAGAGGGGGGGGGGGGGGGAGGAAAGGGAAAAGGGGATAGGTAGGACGGGTGGCGGGGGGTGGGGGGAAGGGTCGGGTCTGGCCGGGCCTCGCTGGTGCGCCTCTCTGACTCAGACCGAGTCAGTCGTCGCCAGCGAGTGGTCGCGGCGGACGTGCGTAGCGAGCTCTGTACCCGCGCGTGGCTCAGCTTGGAGGCTTCAACCATGAGTGTGGAGAGCGGCCACTTGTTCGCCCCCGTCTGCCGTACTGCGCGTTTCTGCGAGCGATTCCCATGGATGATAGTTCGTGATCTGCAACGAAGGGATAAAAGTGCGCACGTGGTGATTAGAGGATCGAGTGTGTGTGTTTGTGTATATAGTCGGAAGGAGGGGATCGGAGACTGTCGCGCAAGAACGGCCCTCCGAGAGACGCATCTCTCCTTCGTCGGCCCGCCGCAATAAGGAGGGCGCCGCGGAGGACAGTTGCAAGCCAAGATTCCCCTCTGGAGAGAAAGAAGAGGAAATCCGAGAGAAAGGCGAGAGGCTGCGCTGAGTCCATGTGAGGGACACAGACAGCAGTCGTCGCTTCTTCCATTCTAGTCACACTCAGCGGGAACAGCGGAGGTAGTCAGCAGGCAGAGCAGGTTATCATCTCCTCCTCCTCCTCCTCTCTGCCGCCCACCTGTGCAATTTCCACGCCCGCGTTTCTCTAGTCAACACCCACCACGCCCATCAGGAACTACCCTTCCCCCCCCCCGCACGCCCATAGCTCCGCGAGGACCCACACGTCTCACCTTGAGTGTATCGGCCTGTTGATACGTCGAGTGTGCTCCAGATATTCTAGTCTCCTGGCGTGAAGCTGGTAACTCTTCTCCTTCGACGAGGAATTAGAGAAGAAAGAAGAAAAAAAAAACGAATTACATTGTGGAATAGATGAAAATAGTTATGATTGTAGATAAAAGATATATAATTCAAGCCATATCTGACGATTGTTTTAGTCACGCTTAGTTCGTTGTAGTGACTAACATTTAGTGATCGCGTTTTTAGACCCTAAGAAGATTTAAAAAAAATATATATATATATTTCGTCACCATGAAGTACGGAGATAATTTCGTGCGTTCCATGCGCCGCTCTCTGCGCATCAAGAAGAGCAAGAGTGTCACCATCACCAACAACAACACCATCAAGAGGAAGTCAGGTAAGGGCACCATCGCCTGTGTATGGTGATGCGTCGTCGTGTGTTTAGCTAGGGGTGTGTAGTGAGTGTGTGTGTGTGTGTGTGTGTGTGTGTGTGTGTGTGTGTGTGAGTGTGTAGTGTGTGTGTGTGTGTGTGTGTGTGTGTGTGTGTGTGTGTGTGTGTGTGTGTGTGTGTAGTGTGTGTGTGTGTGTGTGTTAGAAAGTGAGATTGATTCGTCATACCATTCTCTATG
>NW_020870183.1:321906-329406 GCF_003789085.1 Penaeus vannamei | reverse complement strand
TTTTTCTCCTCTTGGTTTGAGGATAAGTGAGTAGAATTTTTTGTTGTCTTTTCTTTATCTTTTTTTACAGGATAAGTGAACGGAACTTTTTGTTAGTATGCGTTAGGGATAGAGGGCAAGAAAGATGGAGATAGAAAGAGAGAGAGAGAGAGAGAAAGAAAAGAAGGAGAAAGAGTAAGAGAGAAAGAAAAAAAAAGGAGAAAAGAGAAAGAGAGAAAAAATGAGAATGAGAAAAGAAAGAAAAAGCGAAAGAGAAAGAGAAAGGAAAAAATGAGAAAGAGAAAGAGAGAAAGAAAGAGAAAGAGAATAGTGAACGAAAGGGGAGGGGCATTGAGAGCGGGATAGACACCCCGACCCCGCGAGCGAGTGGCGGGTGGAGGGAGCAGCCCGGGGCACTCACACTTATGACCCTCAGCATCCGGGGCTCTTAAAACCTACCTCACACTCACACGCTCCCTTTCCTCTCATCTCTTCTCATCTCTCTGTCTCTGTCTCTCTCTCTCTGTCTGTCGGTCCCTCTCTCCCTCTTTCTCCTCCCCCGCCACCGCACTCACCGCGAGCCGCTCTCCCGAGAACAATGGCGCCGTGATCGCCCCAACTCTTTTCTCCTTCGCCCGGCCCCGCGTCGCGTTATGAATGACTTTATGGCTCTCGCTCTCTCTCGATCCTCCGTCGCCCTCTCCTCGCGCCCTCTCTCGGTCTCTCGGTCTCTCGGGTCGTGCTCTCGTGCTCTCTCTCTCTCGTGCTGTGTCACCCCTCTCGGTCACTCGTTTGTTCTCGTCCTCTGTCCCCTCTCTCGGTCTCTCTCGTCCTCTCGCCTCCGCCTCCTCTCGTCTCTCTCCTCTCTCTCGTCCTCTCGCCCTGGTCTGCGTAATCATCATCGCCCAGGGGTCTAGTCCTCGCATGATTTTCGGTCTTCGATTCTGAAGTGATGATAATATTGATAATGATGGTAATGATGCTAATGATGACGATGATAATGATAATTGAATAATGAAGGGGTGAAATCGCGTGTAAGTGTCCCATTCAGACGCCGAGAGCGGCGCGAGTGGGCGGGGACGTCCCGGGCGGGTCAAGCGGCCGGGCGGACACCTCGAGTGCGGTCCGGTGATTGACAACCCCGTCTTGGCACGCGATGGGCGCTCCTAAAACGTGCCCTCTCGCCGCCCCGCACCCGCCGCCGAATGTGATGGATGGGCGGCGGACGGCCCGGCACGTAACAGCCCGAGACGTCAACGGCGTAGTTATGGGGGAAGGGGGGTGAGGGGGGAAGGGGGGGCAGGTCTTATTGCGTGGCGGAGGTGCGGCTGCGAATGGCTTTGTGAGGACGCGGGTGGTCCGTCGCGATGTAATTTGTATTTGGGGGTCGAGATTATTACTTTCCTAGCCTGTCTCTCTCTCTTCTCTCTCTCTCTCTCTCTCTCTCTCTCTCTCTCTCTCTCTCTCTCTCTCTCTCTCTCTCTCTCTCTCTCTCTCCTCTCTCTCCTCCTCTAATTCCACTCTCCACTCTCACTCTCACTCTCACTCTCACTCTCACTCACCTCACTCTCACTCTCACTCTCATCTCCTCTCTCTCTCTCTCTCTCTCTCTCTCTCTCTCTCTCTCTCTCTCTCTCTCTCTCTCTCTCTCTCTCTTCTCTCTCTCTCTCTCTCTCCTCTCTCTCTCTCTCTCTTACTCTCTTACTCTCTCATTATCATTATCCCTTGAAGCTGTTACCGGGGAAATCGCCCTCACGCCCCAGCGCGCACACCCGGGATACGCGTTCCGATGCCCTGACCTTGGCGCCGTGACTTTCTCCTGCTTCTCCTTCCGAATATGGTCGGGATCCCGTGATGGATGAGGCCGAGTGCATTCGGGGGGTTTATTTTGATGCGCGGGAGGGGGTGGAAAAGGAGGGGGAAGGGGGTGGAAAAGGAGGGGGAAGAAGGGGAAGGGGAAGGGGAGGTGGAAGGGGAAAGAGAGGAAAAAGGGGAATGGAGGGGAAGAGAGGTAGAAGGGGAATGGGAAGGGGAAAGGGGAAGGGGAAAGAGAGGGAGAATGGAGAAAAAAGGTTGGATTTACATGAACAGTTGTCCGTTTCCTTATTTCTTCGGGTTTTCAAGCCCTGCAGGGTGCGGCAGGAAGCCCCCCGGGTTAGACGGTGCAAGGTTGACCCGGAGGTGCTTCGGAGGGAGGCGTGTCTTGTCCCCCCCCTTCCCGCCCCCTCTATCGCCTCCGGCCTCTCTCCTTCGGCCTCTCTCCCTCGGCCTCGGGGTGGGAGCGGTAGCAACACCCAGCACCCGACCGGAAGCCAGCGCCCACCTCCCTCCTCCGGGCGATGTCTGACGGCGGCGCAGGCGGAGACGACCCTGGAATCCGCGACCCACAGGGGCTCCGGTCTCGCGCGGGGTCTCCCAAGGTCACGGCGCACATCGTCCTGCGCCCCAATCTTTCGCCGTATCTCTCCGCCGCTGGTCCTGGACCGAGCCCTCGTGCCCCGGGCTTCGTCCTGCGCCCCAGTCGCGCCCGCGCGGGACTGACCGACGGGAGACCGCAGGGAGTTTATGGGCGTCATAACAGCCCCGTCTCGGCTCGTCTCCGCGGCGTACATGCGTTAAAGGCCTGTAGGGGGGGGGTGGAGGGGGATGGAGGGAAGGGAGGGGGTGGCCATCTCGCGTGCTTGCGGGAATTCGATGGCCAGGGAGGCAGGTAAATGATTGCCTTCTATGGCCGGTAATGACGGGTGTTCTGATGCAGGGTGTTGGGTGCTTGTGTGTGCGGGGGAAGGGGAAGGTCTGGGCGGCTAGGGGGTGGTGGGGAGGGAGGGAAGGTGGGGGTGAAGTTCGGAAAGGGTGAAGAGGAGGGAGGGGGGAACTGTGTGCGAGAGACACCTGACCTTGGACTCCGGGCTTGCCCTGCAATAATGCATCCTAAGGCCCCTCCTTCCTTCCTCCCTCCCTCCCTCCCCTCCCTCCTCTTCCTCTCTCTCCCTCCTTCCCCTTGCCTTTCTCCCTCCTCCTCCTTTCCTCCCTCCTCTTCCCTCTTCCCCTCGCCATCTCTTCTTCCTTCCTCCTCCTCCTCCCTTTCCTCCCTCCTCCTCTTCCCTTCCTCTCTCCCCCTTACCTCCCTCCTCCCCTTCCCTTCCCTCCCCCCCTTCCACCCATCCTTCCTGCCGTCCCACCTTAACCCTCACTTCTACGCCTGCGTCTTTATCTCGGCCTTATATCTCTCCTTACCGCCGCTCCTCGTATATAAGGCTGTTAACACGTCACCTACATCCATACTTTCGCTCCCCCCTCCCCCCCTCCCCGTCCACCACCATCTCTTCTCTCCCTTCACTCCTCCTCCTATTCTCCATCTCCTTTCCCTCCCTCTTACCCCCTTCTCTCTCCTTCCTCCCCTTCTCTCTCCCCTCCTGCCTTCTCCTCTCCCTCCTACCCCCTTCTCTCCTCCTCCCCTCTTAGCCCCTTCTCTCTCCTCCTATCCCCTCCTATCCCCCTTCTCCCTCTTCTTCGCTCCTACTTGTCCACCTCTGCTGTTTCTTCGCTCGTGTGTCTTGTCTCTTTCGTCGCGTGAGAATGTGTGGTCCCCCGCGCGCTCGCATTCCGTGGACTTGTCAATCATCTGATGCTTTTTTCTTTTCTCCGCTCTTCCTCCTCCTTGTTCTTCTTTTTCTTCTTGTTTTTTGTTTTTCTTGTTCTTGTTCTCTCCTCTACTTCTTCTTCTTCTCCTTCTTTTCGTTCTCACCTCTCCTCCTTCATTTCCCCTCCTCCTCCTCCTCCTCCTTTTTCATCTTCTTCTTCTCATCCTTCTCTTCCTCCCTTTTTCTCACTCCTCCCTGTCCTCCTCCTGCGTGTGCCTGCGTTCGTGCGCGCGAGCAGGTAATCTGCCCGCCCTCTCCCACGCGCCCTCGGCTCCTTCGGCACCGAGTCGTCGCCAGCCCCTCGTGATTGGCCCGCGAGAGTCGTACCACGCCGGGCGGGAAGAGTCGGGGGGGGGGGGGGATGTTCCAGGGAGCAGTGCTGGTTGCCAGGCATGGTTCGCCCTCCCCCTCGCCCCTACCCCCTTCTCTCTTCGGTTCCTCCTCTCCCTCCTCCTACTCCTCTCCCTCCTCCTCCTCCTACTTCCTCTCCCTCCTCCTCTTCCTCCTACTCCTCTCCCTCCTCCTACTCCTTCTCCTCCTCTCCCTCCTCTTCCCTCTCCTCCCTTCACTCCTCTCCCTCCTCCTACTCTTCCCAATCATCCTCGTCGCTTCGGATGATGCTGTGCTCCAATCTTGCCTCTGTTTTTTTTGTCTTGTTTTTTTTCTCTGTTTTTTTGCTCCTCTCTCTCTCTCTCTCTCTCTCTCTCTCTCTCTCTCTCTCTCTCTCTCTCTCTCTCTCTCTCTCTCTCTCTCTCTCCCTCCCACTTCCAGTACCCCATTCTCCCCCCTCACCCCTCCCCGGAACAAGGTCGAGACGCAGAGAGAGGCTGGATTTTATCTCGGTTGCATCGCAGGTTCTCTACGACTTCCCCCCCCTCTCTTTCTTCCCCCTCCCCCCCCTCCCCCCACACTTCTAATTTCTACTCTCTCTTCCTCTCCTCTTTCCCCTCCCCTCCTACTCCCTCTTCCCCCTCTTGCTCCCTCCTTCTCTCCCCCCCCTCTTACTCCCTGCTCCCCCATATGCATTTTCTTTCTTTTCCCTCTCTTTCTAAAAATGTGGGTGTTTTAGTAATCGTTGTCTGTTCTCCTGTCTGACCTCTTTCTCTCTCACTCACTCACGATCTCTCTCTCTCTCTCTCTCTCTCTCTCTCTCTCTCTCTCTCTCTCTTCTCTCTCTCTCTCTCTCTCTCTCTCTCTCTCTCTCTCTCTCCGCTTTTTCCCTTTTTGTTTCGTTTTTCTCTTTCTCTGTCTGTCTGTCTGTCTGTATCTCCTTTATAAGATCTCGGCTCCAGACAGAAGTCTAACCACGTGGTTTCTTACTCTCCCCCCCCTCCCCCCCTCTCCCCCCTTCTCCATCCCGGCCCTCACACCTGCTCGGGGGAGGAATTACTTAGTTTTATGAGATAACATAATGAGGAAACTGCGGCCATTTCTTTTGTCTGGCATTTGGAGGATCAGTCAGCTGGAGAGGATGTTGGGGGAGATGAAGGCCGGGTTGGGGGGGAGGGGGGAAAGGGGGCTTTGCGGGATGGGCGGTATGGGCGGGGCTGTTTTTTTTTGGTTCTGTCTTGGGTGAGGGAGTGTGATGACGTAGGCGCCTATGCGTACACATAGGCGTTATATGCATACGCGCACAGGGAGAGAAAGAGGGGGAGTGGAGGGAGGGATGGGGGGAGGAGAGGGAGGGGGGGAGAGGGAGGGAGGGAGGAGAGGAAGGAGGGAGAGGGAGGGAGGGAGGGAGGGAGGGAGGAGGGGGGAGGAGGGAAGGAAGGAAAGGGAGGAAGGCGGAGGGAAGGAAAGAAGGGCGGAGGGAAGCGGAAGGGCGGAGGGGAAGGAAGGAAGGAAGGACAGGGAAGAGAGGGAGGAAGAGAGGGAGGGAAGGAGTGAGGAGAGAGAAAGAGGGGGAGAGGGGGGTTCCAAGTCCCATCTCGTTCCACCTTCACACCAGGAAGTTGTCTCGCTCTTTAATCGTCATCTGAATCAGCATCACTTTCTCTTCTCCATGACTTGAAGATGCTGACGTGGCCCGCGCAGGAATAAAAAAAAAATTGTCGTATGATTAATCCCTTATAAAGCTGCTTAGGAAAGTGATGCCGGTTTATCTATATTGCAGTCTCCTGTCTGTCTGTCTGTCTGTCTGTTCTCTCTCTCTCTCTCTCTCTCTCTCTCTCTCTCATTCTCTCTCTGCTCTCGTCTCTCTCTCTCTCTCTCTCTCTCTCTCTCTTCTCTCTCTCTCTCTCTCTTTCTCTCTTCCTCTCTTCCTCTCTTTCCTCTCTCTCTCTCTCCTCTCTCTCTTCTCTCTCTCGTCTCTCTCTCTCTCTCTCTCCATCTCTACTCTCTCTCTTTTCTCTCTCTCTCGTCTCTTCTCTCTCTCTCTCTCTCTTTCTCTCTTTCTCTCCCATCTCTCTTCTTCTCTCTTCTCTTCTCTCTCTTCTCCTCTTCTCTCTCTCCTCTCTCTCTCTCTCTCTCTCTTCTCTCTCTCTCTCTCTCTCTATTGACCCAGTATTCTTCTTTCCATCTCTGTCCTCCCGTCCTCTCCTCTTTATCCACTTCTGTGTTTATTGTGCCATTGTAAGAGTCCTAGTATTATTTACATATTTATTATCTATTCATTTGTTCATTGTACCCTTGGAAAGCTTTATAGTTTTTATTAGAATTTGTGTGGTGTGCTGTGTTGTGTGGTGTGGTGGTGTGTTGTGGTGGTGTGTGGGTGTGTGTGTGTGTGTGTTTCAAACGTTAAATTGTGATTTCAATGATATGGATGAGGAGGAACAAGCAGCGTGGAGCGAGGAGGAGAAGGAAGGGGAGGGGAAGGGGAGGGGAGGGTTAGGGGGGGGATGGGAATGCTATAAAGTTAAAGAGATTAACGAACAACATCCTTTGACCGAGTGTTCCCTGTTTCCTGTTAGGCACGCCTCCCCTCCAATCCTCCCCTTCCTCTCCTCCTTCCCCCCTCTACCCCCTCGCCTCCCACCCTCGCATCTGTCTGCTTCGTAGTATTTTCCAATTAGTTCTGCTCACACCTTAACATTTTTTTTCTTGTTTTAATTTCTACTTATCCTGCCCACCTTACACCTCTCCTATGCCCACCGCCCCTCCCTTTTCCCCCTGGGGCGCGCCGCTCTCGGGTATGGAAAGGGTTAAGGTTGGGGGGAAAACATTGCGCTCGCTCTCTCCTTCTTTCTCTTCTCTTCTCTTCTCTTTCTCTTCTCTTCTCTTCTCTTTCTCATTCTCATCTCATCTCAATCTCATCTCATCTCTTCTCTTTCTCTTTCTCTTTCTCTTTCTCTTCTCTTCTTCTTCTCTTCTCTTCTCTTCTTCTTCTCTTCTTTCTCTTCTCTTCTCTTCTCTCTTCCTTCTTCTTCTTCTTCTCTTTCTCTTTCTCTTCTCTTCTCTTCTCTTCCTTCTCTCTTTCTCTTTCTCTCTCTTTCTCTCTCTCTCTCCTTTCTCTCCTTCTTCCTCTTCCTCTTTCTCTCTCCTCTCTCCCTTTCCTTCTCCTTTCCTTCCCTCTCCTCTCTCCTCTCTTTTCCCTTTCCTTATCTCTCCTTCTCCCCTTCTCTCCCTTTCTCCCCTTTCCCTTATTACCTCCCTCTTCCCATTCTTCTTCAATCCCCACGAGGTCCTTACGGTTCACCGCAGAAGGAAGCACATAGAGCGATTGAGAGGAAAAAAACTTTCGATGCAAAATGGAAAGGAACCTGTTTCTTAAACGTGGGTCCCATATGCCATTTGTTTTGCTTTCCCTTTGAAGGGATTGGTGGGTTTTTTATTGGATGTTGGATTAAAAAATTTTGTTTAACCCCAGTCGTGGGGAAAAATTTTTTTTTTTTTTTTTGGGAGAGGGGGGGAGGGAGGGAAGAAGGAGGAAAGGAAAAAA
>NW_020870183.1:311337-321798 GCF_003789085.1 Penaeus vannamei | reverse complement strand
GTGGTGGTGATGGCGATGGTGATGATAGGGTGGTGTGATGTGCCATGATGACCTTGGGGCTTTAACGGTCTCCTTTCTTGTGTTTCGCTCGGGGTGTTTATGTCATGAGAAGGAATTTTTGATTGTTTTATTTCTGTTTCTTTTTTGTTCTTTTCTTGTTTGGTTTTGGGTGTCTTGTTTGTTTGTTTGTTTGTTTGTTTATGTATGGTCTTCATCCTTGTTTTTTCTTTCTTGTTTGGTTTGGGTGTTTTGTATTGTTTTGTTTGCTTGTTTGTTGTTGTTTATTTGTTTATGGTCTTGTTTTTCCGAGATTTTGGCATGGATGAGATGCTTTCAGTTTTTCTTGACGTAAGAAAATAATAGATAGGTATGTAATTAGATAACTTGTATGGGTTTTTATAAATGTGTCTGGAATGTATTTCTTTTTTCTTTGTTTGTCGTTTTCTGTTCGTCCTTCGCCCGATCCACATCCTCCTCCTCGTCCTCCTCTTCTCAATCTTCTTTTATTGCCTCTTATTGGTTTATGGATAGGCTGAGGAGGAGAGGAAACAACCGGTGTAGGTATCTTAATACACTCACGGGACCAATTACTTAGCGGGAAATTATACTCTCTCTCTTTTTCTTTCTTCTCTTTTCTTTTCCTCCCTTCTTCTTCTTCTTCCTTTTCATTCTTCTTCTTCTTCTTCCTTTTCTTTTCCTCCTCCTTTTCTTCTTTTTCATCCTTCTTCTTCATCTTCTTTTTTTCCTCCTCCTTCTTCTTCTTCGTCTCTCCTTCGGAGGATAAGATGTGGGTCAGTAGGGGAGAAGAACAAACAGCTGGTGCAGGTGTCTTGGTGGAGAGCGGGCAGGTGTGTTTCGGGAAGGTGAGACCACTGTGTCGCCGGGAGATGAGATGAACCGGTTCTCGTCTTGATTTCCCCTCCCCTCCCCTCCCCCCCCTAAATAGACGTTTTTGTTGCTTTTGGTGTTTCTTTTCTGTTTCGAGTTGTCTTTCGTGTGGTGTGTGTGTGGGGGGGATTCTCTCTGTTTCTGTTTTTTTTCAGGTTTGTTTGTCTTCTGTGTGTGTGTGTGTGTGATTTTCTCTGTTGCTTCTGTTTTGTCTTTCTGTTTTGTTATTCTTTGTTTTGTCTGTGTGTGCCGTTTTGTTCCCACATGATTTTCTCTCTTTTGCTTTTTGTTCTTCATTTGTTTTTTTACGTTGTCTTCGGTTGTGTGTGTGTTGCGTTGTCCGATCGGGGAGTTCAGAGGCTTCGCACATAGGAGGATATTGTCAGATTCGTGAAGGATTGCGTGTCATATGAATACCTATTTAGTATGCACGTATTCCTTTCGTATTGTGGTGTAGGCCTATGCAGGAGGCAGTCCGGTCCGGATCGTATGATGATTTTATCTCGTCGTCCCCCCCCCCCTCTGTCACCTTCAATGAGGATATACTTGAAGTATGTCTTTATGTTCGCGGATATACTGTTTGCCGACGGAGGGGAGGGCAGAGGGAGGAGAGAGGAGAGGAGGGGAGAGGGGAAGGTGGGGGGAGCCTTTCAAGCTTTCCTTGTTAATATGGACGTCATTTGAAGGCTTTGGCAGTCAATAAAGGAGGTATTAACGCCAGGGCCTTTCTCTGTCCGAGCTCATTTGCATACATCGGCACGCGGTGTGTTGTCTCTCTCTCTCTCTCTCTCTCTCTTTCTCCCCTTCTCTCCCTCCCTCCCTTTCTCTCTCCCGCTTTCTCTCTTTCTTCTTACAGAAGGGTTGGTCTTTGATAGGCAACGAGGGGAAGAGGGGGAGGGGGAGAAAGGGTAAGGGTGATTGGGGAGAGGAAAGGGGGGGAGGAGGGCGAAGGGTAGGTGATGCATTGCTGTGGAGGGTGATATGCATTTCACTCCCTCCCCTTTCCCTTCTTTCTCTGTCCCTCTCCCTCTCCCTCTTTCTCCCCTCTCCCTCTTTCTCTCCCCCTTTGCCTCTTGCTCTACAATGCAGGCACGCGCTGATCTGGCCGATAAGGGGGCGGCCATGGGGTCCTCCTCTCCTAATTTTGTCTTTATTTCCTATTCGTTTGTGTGTCTTCTTTATTTTTTTCTATGCTTTGTTATGTTTTAGTTAATTTTTTTTTTTTTCTTATGGTTTGATTTTAAAATTTATTTATTGATTTTTTTTACTTTTTTGTCCAATATTTTGTTATAATCTAATTCGTTTATTTAGGTTTGATATTTTTTCTATATATGTAGTATTTTATATACCGTGTTATTATTTTAGATATTATGTTTAATTCAGTGTATTAAAGGGTTTAATTTCGTCATCCGGGTACCGATAGCCTCGTGCTTCGGGCCGGCTGCGTGGAACCGAACTCCGGCCGTGGTGTTTATGTAAACTTTTGAGGGTCGGTTAATTGACCCGGTGACATGTACGCGCCCTCTCTCCCCCCCCCCCAATACCTTTTCCTTCTTCCTTTCTTTCCTTCCTTCCTTTCCTTTCCTTTCTTTCCTTTCCTTTCCTTCCTTTCCTTCTCCTTTCCTTTCCTATTCCTTTCCTTTCCTTTCCTTCCTTTCTGTCTTTTTCCTTCCTTTCTTCTCTTCCTCCCTTCCCTTTCCCTTCCTTTCCTCCTTCCCCCATTCTCCCCTCCCCTCCTCCCCTCCCTTTCCCTCCTCCCCCTCCTCCCCTTCCCTCCCTCCCTTTCCCTCCCCCTCCCTCTCCGCCCGCGTGATGGATCGTGAGAGGTTAAAAGGATGGATGGAAGGGAGGGGGGGTGGCGGTAGAGCTGGAACTGATGCAGGATTTGGTGTGTGCGTGTGCGTATGGGCGGGAGAGGAGGGTGTGTGGTCATGTGCGTGTAAAGGTGGTGGTTGGGATGGGTATACATGTGTGTGTGCTGAACGCGTGCCTGTGTGTTAGATGCTCTCTATCTGTCTATCTGTATATTTATCTATCTATCTATCTATCTATCTACGTGTTTATCTATATGTCAATTTCCCTCCCTTCCTCTCAGCACCCTATTTTGACACGTCGTTCTGCACGAGGGGAGAAAAAGGGGGGAGAACTTGCGACGACTTAGCAGGGGGTCGTATTATCCCCCTCCCCTGCCGTCACATATCCCCCTTCCCTCCCCTCCCTCCCCCCTACTAAATTACGTTCATACGGCAAGAGTCGCGCTCAATATCATACTTAGTTCGCTCGTGTGTTGACCGTATCCTTTTACACACTTCTCCCCCCCCCCTCCCCTCCCCCCCCCCTCACTCCCCTCCCCTCTCTCCCTTCCATAGGCCCCCGACTCGCCTTCGATAGATTTATTGCTACGTATATATATATGTTTTTTTCTTGCTCTCTCTCTCTCTCTTTCTCTTCTTTTCCTTTTTCCTCCCTTTTTATTCTTTGCTTCTTTGTATGTGCCTGCTGACATGGCTGACTTCGAGCCCTTTTTTTTTTCTTTTTTTCTTTCTTTTTCTTTCTTTTTTTTCTTTCTCTTTTTTTTTCTTCTCTTTTTTTCTTTTCGTTTTCTTTTCTTTTTGTACTTGCGTAATAACCCGTGCGGTAATTTACGGCTCTGGGCTTGCTCTGAGTGGACTTTAATAGCTTGCTTTCAACGGGTCGAGAAAGGGTAGTGCGGATCAGCTGTTTGCGCCGGGCCATTGTCACCGTAAACTATTACTGTGTTTTTTTTTTTCTTTTTCTTCTGTTTTATTACGATTATTGCCCCTTTTTTGTGTTGTGCTTTCGTGTTTTGTTTGAGTTTTTTTTATGGGTATATGGTGGGGTGGGGGAAGGGGGGGGGAGGAAGGGGTAGGGTTTGGATATATTTTTTTAAGTATTCATGAGGTGGAGATTCTGGTATTGTGTGTGGGGCTGTATCGGTGTTGTAGATACAGTGGGAAGGCGCGAACAATGGTGGTGATTAGAGAGTGATAATGACACTTAGATGGATAGATGAATATAAAAAAAAGATGTATAAAAAAAAATGAAGTGAAGATGCCTGTATTGTAAGAAAAAAAGTGTAGAAACTTGTGTTAGTTTATGTTGTGACTTGTTTACTTCCCCCTCCCCCCTTTCCCTATACATAAACCTGTTATGCAGACTAGGTTACATACACGGCGCACGCACACACGCACGCACCGCCACGCACACACAAGGCCTCCCTAAAGTCTCCGTAAAGCCTGTGTATACCTGAAGGAGGGGCAGAAGCAGAGGGTTTGGAAGGGGGGGGGGGTGCGGCGGCTTGAAGGCCTTCTCTGGCTTCGAGGGGTTGTTGCTGTTATTTGTTGTTTGCTGTTGTTGTTTGTTGTTGCTTGTTTTGTTGTGTGTGTTGTTGTGTTGTTGTTGTTGTTGCTGTCGCTGTTATTGTTGTTGTTGTTGTTGCTACTGTTGTTGTTGTCGTTTTCTGTTTGTGGTTGTGGTGTGGTGGTATAGTTGCTGCTGCTTGTTATGTGTATTGTTGTTTTCTGCAGTGCCATTTTTTGTTGTTTTTATTGCCTTTTTTACCTGTATATGTGTGAAATATATATATAGATCCTCGAATGATGTATTTCCGGGATAATGTATGCAAGGTTGATTCGATTAAGAATGACTTTTATGGTGAAATATTCGTAATATTTATTTTTTTCCAATTGAACGCGAATTAAAATGCAATTCAGCCAATAACCGAAACGAAAAAAGATAATTTGACGCGGGACTTTTTTCATCTGAATTAAGTGTCATTTTTTTTAATTACGGGCGAAAATGCAATTTAACGAACATTCGAATTACCAATAATTTGCTCTTGTTTTTATTTTTTCATTATATGATTAAAATTCATGGAGAAGAGAAATGTGAAAATAAACACCTTTGTTTGTTTGATTTTGTAGATTTTTTTTCTTTTTTAAAACTTCAGGAAATGAAAATAAACGCCTTTGCTTGTTTATATTTTTGTAGATTTTTTTAAAATATTTTTTTGTATAAAAAAAAGGCAGGAAGCACGTCTTACTTTTTTTTTTTTTTTTTTTTTTTTTTTTACTCTTTTCTTCTTCCTTTCCTTTCTCTCTATTTGTCTTCGTTTGTTCGCGGGGAAGTGTTAATTGCTTGGGGTTGAGGTTAGGGGGGGGGGGGAGAAGGCTGCCAGAGTGGAAGAAAGATTTTTTTTGAAAAAGATTTATATTGATTTCGTTGGATTACCGTGTCTTTTGGGGATTTTTTTTTTTTTTTTTTTTTTTGCTATAGTTATTTTAATTGAAAATGAATGTAATATATACAATTTTTAATTAATTGGAGTATGTTTTTGTTCTGATCAAGCATAGGGAAATGTATGATCATCGGGGACACGTATGTGTATGTATGAACGCACGTGTGTGTGCATGCATGTACGTGCGCGCGTGCGTGTGTGCGTTAACCAAGCGCGGCAGGCGAGGAAAACCGGACACTTGGGGCGTGCGCGACAAAGGCCGTTTTTATGAAATGTCTCATTTTTCACACGCATTCGACGAAGGTTTTGTTTGTTTGCGATCTTTCCCTCCGGTACCGTGGCTTTTTTTCTTGGCTACCGTTTTTTCTCATTTTTCTTTGCGTTTTTTTTTTTTATTGTATATTATTATTTTTTTTTTGTGTGTATTGATTTTTGCGTTTTTTATGTTTTGATTATTTTTTTTTTTTTTTTTTTTTTTTTTGGTGTAATTGATTTTGTAATTGAGGAAATATGTATTTTGTATCTACACTATGTATGCGTTCCGCTTTTTTTTTTTTTTTACATTTCTCTACCTAATCTTTTGTTTCGCCCTCTCCCTGTTTCTGTGTCGTCTTTATCCCCCTTCCTCTTTTTCCCGTCATTACCGGGAAATTCCTTTTATCCCATTTTCCGAGCTTGTGACGGTTCGGGAGAAAGAGGGAAAGAGAGAAAGAAGGGGAGAAGGGGAGTGGAGGGAGAGGGGTAGGGAGGGGGGATGAGGGAATGAGAGTGTCACAGCAGTTAAATTACAGCGTCACGGTGCTGTGTTTCTGCTAAAAGGCTTTTTTTTTTTTATATAGAAAACGCACAAAACATTGGAGGGGGGTGGTGGGCGTTCTCTCTCTCTCCTCTCTCTCTCTCTCCTCTCTCTCTCTCTCCTTCTCTCCTCTCTCTCTCTCTCTCTCTCTCTCTCTCTCTCTCTCTCTCTCTGTCTCTGTCTCTCTCTTCTCTCTCTCTCTCTCTCTCTCTCTCTCTCTCTCTCTCTCTCTCCTCTCCTCTCTCTCTCCTCTCTCTTCTCTCTCTTCTCTCTCTCTCTCTCCCTCCCTCCCTCCCCTCTCCTCCCCTCTCCTCCCTCTCCTCCCCTCTCTCCTCTCCTCCCTCCCTCCCTCCCTCCCCTCCTTCTCCCTCACCCTGACAGGCAAATTAAGGGAGTTTTTGCCACAAAAGCACGCCGGGGGGAAGAGAGAAGAGAGCGAGGGAGACCCGCCTGCAGCGGCCGCAGACACCGGGCTAAATGAAAGTCTTCACGCATTTGGTGACGTTTTTTGTCTGTTATTATTTTGCTTTTTTTTTTTTTTTTTTTTTGGTGGGTGGGAGTAATTGGTCATTATTCTTTGTGCGTTGTTGTTCCTAGTTTTGTTTTTGTTTTTTTCTTTTCGGTTCGTTTGGTTTTTGTTTTTCTTCTCTTTCGCTTGTTTTTTTTCTCTTTTTCTTTTTCTCTTTTTTCTGTAGGGGAGGTTTTTTTCTGTGTAACTTGTGTGTCGGTTTGGTTCGGTCTTCTATCCTCTCCTCTCTCTCTCTCTCTTCTCTCTCTCTCTCTCTCTCTCTCTCTCTCTCTCTCTCTCTCTCTCTCTCTCTCTCTCTCTCTCTCTCTCTCCCTCTCCTCTCTCTCCCTCTCCCTCTCCTCTCTCCCTCCCTCCCTCCCTCCTCTCCCTCTCCCTCTCTTCCCTCTCTCTCTCTCGCATTCTCTCTTTTTTCTCTTTCTCCTGTTCTTCCTTTCATCTCAGTCTGTTTTATTCGTTCTATTTACATTCCCGTGAGCGGGAAGAGGAGAAGGAAGACGAGACGGAGGAGGCGAGGAAGGCATGCGTAGGCCTATTGGGCGGTAGGCGCAGAAACGGCCGTCTTGAGGCTGTTTGGTGGTCTCAGCGCCTTTGAGAGTGACAGACAGGCAGACAGGCAGACAGACAGAGCGACAGACATCTGCGCTTGTCACCCTTCCTCGCGAGCGCCAACACCCGTGTCCGGCGGGGATTAAGACGGCCACATGCCCGCGCCCTCTTCTTATGACTTCCTGTTTCGGTCGCGGGGCCTTTTCTTCCCTTTCTTCTCCGATTTTGGGTTTGGTGGGTTTTGTCTCCCCTCCCCCTCCCCTTCTTCCCCCTCCCCCTTTGGCCCCTTATCCCTCTTCCCTTCTTCTGGGCTTCTGTGCGGGTTGCGGAGGTGAAAGGATGGGGGTGGGGGATTTTCTCGTGTTTTCCGTCCTCTCTTCTTTCTTCTTTCTTCTTTCTTCTCTCTCTCTTCTCTCTCTCTCTCTCTCTCTCTCTCTCTCTCTCTCTCTCTCTCTCTTCTCTCTCTCTCTCTCTCTCTCTCTCTCTCTCTCTCTCTTTATCTATCTATCTATCTATCTATCTATCTGTCTGTCTCCCTCCCTCTCTATCTATGCATCTATCTCCTCCCTTTCCCTCTCCTCTCTCTCGTTTCTCTCAACCTTCTACTTCTCTCCATTTCCTCTCCCCTCCTCCTCCTCCTCCCACATCTCTTTCCCCCTCTCCTTCTCTCCTTCCCCGTGCGTGAGTGCGTGCGTGCGAGCGAGCGAGCGAGCGAGCGCCCGGGGGATCGCGGAGTTGCCGGAAGCCGAGGCAAGCCAAGGAGACGTCATCGCGAGGGAGGTGTCTTGGGAGCAGTTAACCCCGAGCAGTTAAAGTTGAGCTTGAGTCGCGGTCAGACGCTTTTTCTCTCTCTCTCTTGGTGTTTTTGTTGTTGTTGTTTGTTTGGGGTTAAGTTCTCTTTTTTTTTTTCTTGGTTTGTTTTTCTCTTTTGGTGTTTTTTTTTTTTGGAGTCGTTAGTGCGTTTTTTCTTCCTCTTTTATTCTCTTTCTCTTTCTCTTTCTTCTCTCTCTCTCTTCTCTCTCTCTCTCTCTCTCCTCTCTCTTCACTCTTTCTCTCCCTCCTCTTTCTCTTATTTCTGTCTCTCTCCTCTCTTTACTCCTTTCTCTCCCCTCCAACTTCATTCCTTTCCCTTCTTCCCTCCTCCTCCTCTTCCCACCTTCTCCGTCTTTATTTTCGTTTTATTATTTCCTCGCGACGGTGCTAAAGCGCGACCGGAAGAAGTGGTCTAATGTCCGAATAAGCGAAACGCGAGAGAGAGATCGGTTACAGGAGAGGGGGGAGAGGGGGGAATGGGGGTAGGGGGGTATTTTGAGGTCTCATAACTGGCGTTTCTAAGGTGCGGGAGGTGTCATCGGCCTGGGGGGGGGAGAGGGGGAGAGGGGTGGTGGTAGGAGGTCAGAGAGGTAGTGGGGGTCTGGGGTTCGAAAACGGTGGGGGTGTTTTGGGTTTGAAATGTACTGGGAGGGGGTGGGGGGGATGGGGGTATATGCAGGGAAGGAGGGGATGGAAATGCATTGGGGCGCGGGGCGGGGGGATGGGTAGGGAGGTTTTGAGGGTGCTCCCTTAAGGGTAATTATCGCAGCTGGTTGTGGTATTTCGGTCGCCTTGGGGGCATGCATCTGCCTCAGTTTTTTTTTTTGTTTTGTTTTGAATAAAAAGGAAGAAATGAGAGAAAAAAAGTTTTTCTTTCCCTTTTTTGTTCTTGCAGTTTGTTCCTTACCTAAGATTTTTTTTCCTTGCCTTTGTTTTTTTTTCTAATCTTTTTCCTTTTTTTTTTTACTTTTTCGTTTTTTTTTCTGCTGCGTCATGTGACTGAATGGCTTTGAAAAAATGAGATAAGATTTAGAGGAGGAAAAATGTGTAAATGATACGAGTGAGTCATGTAACTGAGGGACATATTGGCAAAAAATATATATTATATCTTAGTCATTGTTGAGGTAATTTGTGATTTATTTTTGTGTTCGATCGATGCGGATGATGAACCAGATAAAGTTAGTGGCGTTTATTTTTGTCATTTTTTCTTCCTTTCTTCCTTCTGTCTTTTCTTCTCTTCTCTTTCTCTTTCTCTCTCTATCTCTATCTCTATCTCTATCTTCTATCTCTCTCTCTCTCTTCTCTCTCTCTCTCTCTCTCTCTCTCTCTCTCGTTTCTCTCTATTCCTATCACGTGCTGTTGTTGCCGTGTTGTGATTGGCCTCTGATTGTATTGTAACGCAGAGCAGCAATAACCTGTACACTGTATGTCCCGTGTTTTCAAAAGTTTATTTTTACCGCTTGTTCTCCCAAAAGGTTTACAGGTTTCATTTTTGAAGTTTTGAGGAGAGAGAAAGGACACAATTACAGGGGTTATTATTACAAATATGTTTTGCGGTCGTTTGGCGTCGCTGCTTGTTGGGGTGGGCGCGGGGTTGGCGGGCGCTGTGTTGGTGGGGCGCGGGTTGGTGGGCGCGGGGTTGGTGGGCGGCGGGGTTGGTGGGCGCTCACACCTTCGCGGGGGCGTGTGGGCGGGGAGGTACGGGAATAACGTGTGCGGGTGGAAGCGCGGGTGGAATGCACCCCGCGCATACGGCGTGCATGCAGATCAGGGGGCATATGTCGCATGCGCTCTCACGTGCTGTACGTGTTTGCCTCATGCTCTTTAGTCATGTACAGAGAAGAGTGTGTGTTTGTATGTGTGTGTTGTGTTTGTCTTAATGTATGTATATATGTATGTTTGTATTCATGTTTGTATGCATGTATATATATATATATATATATATATATATATATATATATATATATATATATACATACATACATACATACATACATACATACATACATACATACATACATACATACCATACATACATACATACATACATACATACATACATACATACATACATACATACATACATACATACATACATATATATATATATATATATATATATATATATATATATATATAATTATCTATTATTATTATTTCTTTAATGTATATATATCATAATATTCCCTTGCTATACATGCCAACACCATCGCGCATAAAGAGTCCTAAGATTGCATTCCCCTTTGTGCTCGTCCATATATCTCCGGGTGCAGTCACGTGATCAGGGCGATTGTCCGCGGAAGTGCTTCAAAAAATCCATTGAGTGTCTGCGTGATTTCCCCCGGCCTTTTGTGCCCCGGGCGGACGGGCACGGCAGAGCGCGGGCGGCCATAAGTCATGGGCGGCGGCGCGCTGGAGAGAGAGAGAGAGAGAGAGAGAGAGAGAGAGAGAGAGAGAGAGAGAGAGAGAGAGAAGAGAGAGTGAGAGAGAGAAGAGAGAGAGAGATGAGAGAGAGAGAGAGAGAGAGAGAGAGAGACGATAGCGCGAGATAAAGTAAAGATAAGTAAAGAGAGACAGAGAGAGAGAGAGACGAGACCATGGGGACGGTCGCGACTAAGGGCGGAGGAGTGG
>NW_020870183.1:297088-310944 GCF_003789085.1 Penaeus vannamei | reverse complement strand
TCCTCCCCTCCCTCCCTCTTTCCTCCCTCACCTCCTCTCCCTTCCCTTTCCTCTCCCTCTTTCCTCCCCTCACCCTCCTCTCCCTCCCCTCCCCTTCCCCCTCTGCCTTCCCCTCCCCCCTCCCCTCTGCCCTTCCCCTCCCCCTCCCCCTCCCTCTTTCCCTTCCCCTCTGCCCTTCCCCTCACCTCCCTCCTTCCCTCCCCTCCCTCCTCTCCCTTCCCCAGCTAATGGAAAATCACACGAGTCCCGTTTGCCTGCGTCGGGGGTGTCCGTCAAGAGGGCCTATTTTGTCATTATCTTGTCCAAATATTGTTAAGAGGAAATTTCCACTCGTAATTGGTGTCAATTTGGGTCTCTGCGGGGGGGGGGGGGGTGAGTGGAAGTGTGATGTAGGGTTTTGTAAGTGTATTTTGTATTGTGTATTTTTTTTCGTATATATAGAGGGGTGAGGTTGGTTCTATAAGGCGTGTAGAAGGAACGTGCAAATGTGTTTCTTTTGTTTAATTTTTTGTATTTTTCTTTCTTTTTCTCTCCTTTATATATCTGGTATTAATGCATCTTCCTGTTTAAAAGTAAATAGGAAAAATTTCGAGGACCCCCTCCACGTCACATTCTCGCCTCCTCTTCATCTTCCTCCCTTCCCCCCATCCTTCCCTCCCTTCTCCACCCGTCCTCCTCTACTCCTCCCTTCCCCCTCTTCTCTGCCCCCCTCCCTCTCCTCCTTCCCCCCTCCTTCGACCGGTAACTATTTTATTGCAATGCGGTTAATCTTCTTAGCGGAGGCTGGTGTGAATTTAGTGGGGATATTTTTTTTTTTTTTTTTTTAGATTTTCGATCCCTTTTTTTCTGTCTCTCTCTCTCCCTCTCTTTATCTTCCTCTTTTTTAAATTCTCGTTTCTTTCTCATTTGCCTTTCAATTTTCTTTTTTTTCTCTTGGGTCATTGTTTGAAAGATCCACTTGAAAAAGGTGGGTAGAAGGTGGGGAAGAGAGAGAGAGAGGCAGACAGAGGACAGACAGACAGACAGACAGAGACAGACAGACAGACAGACAGACAGACAGACAGACAGACAGACAGACAGACAGACAGGCAGAGAAAGAAAGAGAGAAGAAGAAGAAGGAAGAAAGGAAGGAGAGAGGAAGGGAGGAAAGGGGGCAAAGGGAAGGGAGAGAAAGGAAAGGGCAAGGGGGGTGGGGGAGGATTAAGGCAGGCGACACCCCCCCGGCATTGCAATTTTTACGCCGTCGCATTAAGGGAGGCAGCTGAGGCATAGTCGGGGCATACGCTCGCCTCTCGCTCGGTGGAGAGAGAGAGAAAGGGGGAGAGAGGAGAGAGAAGGGGAGAGAGGAGAGAGGAAGAGAGGAAAGGGGAGAGGGGGAGAAAGGGAGAGAGGAAGGAAGAGGGAGAGGAAAGAGGAGGAGAGAGGAAAGGGAGAGGGGGAGAGAAGGAGAGAAAGAAGAGAGAGGGGGAGAGGGAGGGTGGTAGGGGGGATGTGTTGCTCTTCGCCTTTTGCCCTTTATTTTCTTTATTATATTATTGCGGTTTCATTTCTTTCGTTTTTTTCCCTTTTTTCAGTTATATTTTTCCGTTTTATTTATTATCCACTTTGGCTTCGGCATTGGCCACTCGTAGAAACGAATAGGAACAAGAAAGGGGGAGGAAGGAATGGTATAGGAAGGAGAAGAAAGAGAGGAAGAGGAGCAACAAAAATAAGGAAAGATAAGAAAAAGACGAAACAACACGCGAGTGGCAATGGGCGGGCGTGCCATGGGCGCAGTTGAGGGCGAGGGCGGGAGGGGGGGCAGGGAGGAGGGGGATGGGGGGCGATGAGACGTATCCTTGCCGGGTTGGGGGGGGGGGGGGAGGTGTGCCAACTTTGTGTACGTAGCGTCACGACTGTAGTTTCTGTAACCAAGACTGCTTGGGCGAGAGCCAGCGCGTAGGATGTCTGTAGGATGAACGGGTCGTTGTAGGATGCAGGGTCGCGGTGACGGGGAGGGCGAAGGGATATCCTGTGTCGGGAGGCCGTGGGTGCCTGTGTGGGTGGGGGGTTTGGGAAAGGGGTAGGGGTTTGGGGAAGGGGTAGGGGGTGGTGGACAGGAGGTTGGGGAGGGGGGTAGGGGGTGGTGGACAGGAGGTTGGGGAGGGGGTAGGGGTGTGGACAGGGGGTTGTGGGAGGGTTGTGGGTGGTGGGTGCGGACAGGGTGTTGGGGAATTAGGGTGATGAGAATGGGGTGGAGGGGTAGTGGGATAGTCAGGATCCTGGAGGGGGGGGTGAGAGTAGGGCTGTAGGGTGGGGAGGGAAGGGGGGGGGGAGGGTGCCCGGGCTTCGGAACGGATTATGCAAATGTGCTCATTCTGCCTAATCACAAGATTGTAGTTTTAGTGAGGGCTAAAATTGGATTTTTAATTTGCCCGCATTCATCGCGGTTTTAAAAAAAATGTATTTTGGGAAAGTGGGAGGCTGTCTCGTTGATGCACGCACGCACGCCCTCTCTGTCTCTCTCTCTTCTCTCTATCTCTCTTCTCTCTCTCTCTCTCTCATCTCTCTCTCTCTCTCTCTCTCTCTCTCTCTCTCTCTCTCTCTCTCTCTCTTCTCTCACTCACTCACTCACTCACTCACTCCACTCACTCACTCACTCACTCACTCACACCACACAGACACACACAACACACACACACACACACACACACACACCACACACCACACACACACACACACACACACACACCACACACACACCTTACGGACAAGGATACAGACAAATAGACCCGGCAGACACGTTAACGGACAGACAGAGACAGACAGACACGCAGACAGAGACACAGACATACATACAAGTCGACAGACAGGCTAACGGACAGACAGAGGAGAGAGAATGCAGGGGGTGGGGGAGAGGGTGGGGGGAAGTGGCTGGTCAACTTTGAGAGCTGTTGACATTCATCCCGAGTCATCAAGTACTCATCTCTTGGGGTTTGGTTCGTGGGTTTGTTTGTTTCTTTGTCGTGCATGAGACTTTGTTCTAATTTGATCTGCGTGATGTAAGTTTGAATTTGCGGTTATTTTTTTAAATCTCCGTTTTAGTAATTGTGAGAGAAATTTAAAATATTATTAGTAGAGAATCCTATAGTTTCGAATATGAATTAACGATATGTATGTATATAGATAGATAGACACACACACACCACACACACACACACACACACACACACACACACACACACACACACACACACACACACACACACACACACACAAAATAACAATCGACTGAAAAAACCTTCACTGTGACACCCTCTCTCCCTCCCCTCCCCTCCCCTCCTTTCTTCCCCTCCCCTCCCCCCCACCCCACGTCTCCTCATAACTACGAACTGCTCTCATAACGACCACTTCTCGCTCTCCTTTATGCCCCTTCAAGTCGTTTCGCGAAAAGGGGGGAAGTCGTTAGGCGGCCGTAGTTGAATAGGTCGATCGGTCGGTCTCTCTCCTTTGTCGAGTCGACGCCGCGGGCTGGAAATGTGCGAAGAAAGCGTGTGCGGGGTTTTTTCGCGAAGGAAGGAAAAGGGGAAAGAGGGAATTTGGCGTGTCTTGATTTTTTTTTTTTAGTTTTTTTCGTTTTTTTTTCTCTTTCGTTTTTCTGTCTTAATTTTTTTTCTCTCTTTCGATTTCTGTCTTTTCGTTTTTTTTCTTTCGTTTTCTGTTTTTTTCTTTTTTCTCGTTTGTTTTCCGTCTTTCATTTTCTATTTTCTGTTCTTTTCTTTGTTGCTCTATTTCTTTTTTTTTTCGATTGCCTTATTATCTCTTTACTCCTACTTTCTTTTTTTTTTCTTTTTTTTTCTTTCTTTCTCTTTTCTCTTTAACTTGTGTCGGTTCCTCGTCCATCACGCGGCGTTGAAACGTGTGGATAATTTTTATGGGGAGTTCGTTAAGGAGGGTTTCTTTGCGTGAACGGGCGTGGGCGTGGGTGGGTTGGGGGGGGGTGAGGGTGTATGGGACTGGGTTGGGGGGTTTATGTATGCATGTGTGTGTGGATGTTTATTTGTGTGTGTGTATGTGTGTATGTTTGCATGTTCGTATGTGTGTGCGTATGTTTGTATGTTCGTATGTGTGTGCGTATGTTTGTATGTGGGCGTATGGGCGTATGGGCGAAAGTGGGTGAGGTGGCCTTTCCGCCGCCCGCCCGCACTCCCCTTTCTCGGTAATTCTCAGCAATGCCGACGATGATTCATTTACTCGTGACTCATTATCGGATATATAGGGTTATGAGTAAGATGAGATTGATGCGGTGATGTCCTTATCTTTTTTTCTCTCTCGTTCTTTATTGGATATTTTGCCCTTTCTCTCTCTCTCTCTCTCTCTCTCTCTCTCTCTCTCTCTCTCTCTCTCTCTCTCTCTCTCTCTCTCTTCTCTCTCTCTCTCTTTCTCTCTTCTCTATTGTCTATTCGTTGTCCTCGCGGTTCAGGCAATATTGTTCCAGCTGTTCACAAGTTCTATCTTCGTCTTCATTTTGTTATCGTCTATCAGCTGTTCCGTCTACGTCTTCTTCGCGTTCCGTCAATTCAGTACAGCTGTTCGCACGTTCATTGTTGTTTTTTTCCCTCTTCTAATTCGAATCTGCTGCAATTTTCGCCTCGGACCTTCTCGTCCTATCCCCGCTCCCCCTACCTCTCCCCCCTCCCCCCTCCCCCCCTCTTACCTTGCGATAGATGCGCTTGAGAGACGGACCGTTACCTGTATGTGTAGGGGGTGGGAGGGGATGTAGGATGGGAATGAGAGGAGGGGGGGGATGGGAGGGGAGGGGGGGGGACGTTGAGGGGATGGGGTGAGAGGGGGAAGGATGTGGGGGGATGGGGAGAGAGGGAATGGGGGATGGCGTGTGGGGGGGGAGGAGTCCTACCTGGCGCCTCGGCAGGTTAAAAACGCGAGATATTGACGCGGTTTAAAATCCCTTAATTGTTTCAGATTACGATTACCGTTGAGCATGTTGGGCGTGAGGAGGGGGCGGGCGAGGGAGGAAGGGGGGGGAGATGGGCGCAATGCGTGGTCGAATTTTTTTATTTTTTATTTTGTCTTTTTTTTTACTATTTAATCTTCATTGCGGCGGTTTGAGCTGTGGTCTGAAAGAGAGAGAGAGAGAGAGAGAGAGAGAGAGAGAGAGAGAGAGGAGAGAGAGAGAGAGAGAGAGAGGAGGGAGGGAGGGAGGAGGAGGGAGGGAGGGAGGGGAGGGGAGGAGGAGACAGAAGACAGAGCAGACAGAGAGGCAGACAAACAGATAAACAGACAGGAAAACAGGAAAAAGGGAGTGTGAGCAGCAGTGAGGAATTTTTTGGCGGGGGGGGGGTGGGTGGGGAGGGCAGATAAATCATCTCTAATTAGACTACGCGGGTCAGAACCCTGGTAGATCATCGGTTGGTAATTAGGGGCCAATTATCATCGGGGTGGCGACCACGGCTGCGTTTTGTGGGGTTGGGGGGGGAGGGTGGGAGGGACAGGGGAAGAGGAGGAAGGGTTGGGGGGGAGGGACAGGGGGAAGAGGAGGGAAGGAGATTTGGAGGGGGGGGGGACGAGGGGGAGGCGCATTTGCATAGCGTGGTGTTGTGGTGGTTGTGCGTGCGTGTGCGTGTGTAGGTGTGGTATTGTGTGTGTGTGTGGGGGGGGAGGGATGCGTCGATGATTGATGGATCGGCGAGGAATGATGCGGTAGGCGAGTTGGAGGGTAGGTCCTACCTGGCAAGCTTGTTCCGAATTTCCGTTCTTTTGCCTTTTCCTGTTCTTCGGTATTGTTCTTCTCTTCCTCCTCCTCCTCCTTCTGTTCTTCTCGCGTCTCTTTAGCTACTTAATTTTTGCGTTGATGGAAATGTGCTGTGTGTTTATTGTCCGGTTTTATTATTTGGGTGTGTGGTTGTTTATCGGTGGTCGCAAATTGTTTTGTGTGTGTGTGTGTTGTTGAATTCTGGCAAAAAATTTGTTATTTTGTGTNACAAGGCGTGGTAGATAAAAGTGTTGTTAATGTGTCAGGGTACACAGCGCCCCCAACATGCATGCTATGTAGGTGATCATGTAGGTACGTACGTGTGATGTGGACTTGGCGAGGGTTGGGGACATGCAGCCGCTGTATATAGCAATGGGCAGATACGAGCGCTCTCTCTCGCTCTGTCCTGTGTGTTTCTGGTACTTTTTTCTGTCTATTTGTTCTCTTTCTCTCTTTCTTTTTTAATTTATTTGTCTCTCTTTTGGTTCTTCTCTTCTCTCTCTCTATCTAATTCTTATCTATCTATCTATCTCTATATCTATCTCTATCTCTCATCCCTCTCTCTCTTCTCTCCTTCTTCTCCCTCTCTCCTCTCTCACGTTCTCCTCCCGTCTCTCCTCTTCCCTCTCCCTCCCTTCCCTCCTCTCTCCCTCTTCTCTCTCTCTCTCCTCTCCCTCTCTCCCTCTTTTTCCCCCCTCCATCCTCACTCCATTCCCTTCCCTCCTCCCTTCTCCTCCCTTCACTCCTCCCTCTCTCACCTCCCTCCTCCTCCCTCACCTCCTCTCCCTCCTCCCTCCCCTCTTCCCCCTCCCTCTCTCCCTCTTCTCTTCCCTCTCTCCTCTTCTCTCTCTCCCTCTCTCCTCTCCCATCCTCCCACACACAACACAAAAAAAAATGCGGACGCTACAAAGTTCCTGAGTTACCCGGATGTCGAGCCCGGCCATGGCAACAATACGTCCGCCATCTTGGAAGAGGTAGCAGCACTTTGACCCCTTTAGATCTTAAAATTACCGTATTTTTTCATCAGGAAACGCTATGAATGATTGTCTCTGAGGAATAAAAGATGGAATGACTTAATTCTTATGTTATTTTAGTGCGTGCGTGTTATGTTATGTGATGTGTTGTTCGTTATTTGGTTTTGTTTGCATTTGTGTAAATCTATGTAAAATTTTTTCATTAGAATTTTTAGTTATGAATTTTAGTTTCTTGGTAAATCTGGATATTATTTCACTGCATTTTAAATGATGATAACAATTAACATTTTAAAATGAATGATAACAATAACAATAATAGTAATAATAAACAATTTTTGATCTAAATTTCTGTGTCATCCTAACAATCAAAAATTCTTGTTTTAATGTCTTAAAGGCATCCTTTATTTTCGGTTAAAAACTAAAAGGCATTTTAGGGCTTAAATATGTTCTTTCTTCTCTCTTCTCTCCGTCTTAAAAACTTTTCCATAAAATCTTCTCTTTCATATCCCCTTAATGTTTTTGTTCTCTTTTTTTTTCTTCCTTCATTATATAAAATATATTGTGTGTGTGTGTGTTGTGTGTGTGTGAGTTGTGTGTGTTGTGTGTGTGTGTGTGTGTGTGTGTGTGTGTGTTGATTTTCCCGTTTTTAAGCAGACTAATGCATCACGAAGCAACTACATAAGGTGTAACAAATCGGATAGGCAATCTCTGCTACCCTTTTCTTTCTTTCTTTCTTTTCTTTCTTCTCTCTCTCAGCTCTCTCTCTTCTCTCTCTCTTCTTCTCTCTCTCTCTCTCTCACTCTTCTCTCTCCCCCCCTCCCTCTTTCCTCCCTCTCTCTTTCTCACCCCCCCCATGCTCTCTCGCTTCTCTCTCCTTCTTTTTTAAAATTTTACCTATCTATCTATCCTATCTGTCTCTCTATCTCATCACATTTTTCTCTCTCGTCTCTCTCTCTCTCCCTCTCTCCTCTCACTCTCTCTCTCCTCTCTCTCCCTCCACTCTCTCTCCTCTCTCTCTCTCTTTCTACCTCTATCTCTTACTTACACTCACTCTCTCTCTCTTCCTCTGTCCCTTCTCTCTCTCTCTCTCCTATCTTCTCTCTTCTCTCCTCTCTCTTCTCTCCTCCTCTCTCTTTACCTATCTATCTATTCTGTCTCTTCTCTATTCTCTCACATTTTTCTCTCTCTCTCTCCTCTCTCCACCTCCTCTCTCATTCTCTTCCCTCTCATCCTCTCTCTCATCTCTCATCTCCTCACTCACTCACTCACCAGTTGCATCCTGTATCTCACTCACGTCAATCTCCTATCATCTCTCTTCTCATTCTTTCTTTCTCTCTTCTTCTCTCTACCTACTCATCCTCTCTCTCTCTCTCGTCTCTTCTCTCATCTCTTCTCTCCTCATCCTCTTTTTAAATAACCTACTATCTAATTTTATCTGTCTCTCTATCTCTCACATTTCTCCTCTCCTCTCTCCCTCTCAGGTTCTCCATCTCTTCCTCTCTCTCTCTCTCTCACTCACCTCACTCACTTCCCACTCACTCTTTTACCACATATCATCTTATCTGTCTTCTTATCTCTCACATCTTTCTCTCTCTCTCTTCTCTCTCTCTCTCTCTCTCTCTCTCCTCTCTCCTCTACTCTCTCTCTCTTCTTCTCTCTCTCTTCCCTCTCTCTCTCTCTCATTTCTCTTCTCTTTTCTTTTCTCTCTCCTCCTCTTCTTTTCCTCTCTCTCCCTCTCTCTTCTCTCTCTCATATCTCTCCTCCCCCCCCTCTCTCTCCTCTTCCTTCTCTTTACCTATCTATCTATCTGTCTCTCTATCTCTCCATTTCTCTTTCTCTCTCTCTTTTCTCTTCTCTCTCTCTCTATATTTATATAATTAATATAATATATACCTAATATATATATATATAATATATATATATGTATACTTATAATATATCATATGTCTATCTCTCCATCTACCTTATTTATTATTTATCTGTCTGCTACCATTCTCAGCTACAGACTTTCATCCCTCGATCTTCACTCTGTCACGTGGCTTTCGAATCACAAGAAAGAATAGACTATTTTGCTTTTCTTTGGAGACTAAAGGTCAAAGTGCGGCTCAAAAGACACAAAAGAGTAAATAAATAACATAATAAAATCGAAGTTGTTTGCGACAAGAAAAAAAAAATCTTACAAGCGGCATATATATTTACAAAATATGGACATATAAAGATAAAGGGTCAGGTTAGTTATTTAAGAGAATAAAAAAAATAAATTAAAACCATGGAGACATTTACAATTAACGTAATACGATTTTAACTGAAAAAGAGAAAAAAAAATCCTATCATTTTAACCAAAGCTTATAATGCACCGGAAAGCTTATTAATTACATCAAAAAATCTAAAAATCTGGAAACCATAGCAGGACTTTGCCGTGTGTAGATAGGCCTATGCGAAGCCTATACATTCACCCAGCGTTAGACGGGGCTTGTGGATCAGCCATTGTTTTTGCGCTTTGATTATTGAAGAAAACGTTTCCCCGAACGTTTGGCGACGAGACGGCAGTTCGCGGACGGGTCTCACGTCGCCGGGAAATGGGTATTAGCATGTCAGAGCGTCACGTATGGCATTTGGTTCCCAGCGCGCGACGCCCCCCAGCCAGGCCGCCACGACGTCGAAGGTTCGGCAAGGTTCGGGGAGACGCGGCGGCAGTGAGGTCGAGAGAGGTTGACGGGGGTTGAGGAGGGCGGGGAGGTGGGCCTTGTTAGTGGGCAAGTGGGCAGTGGGTGGGCGAGGAGGCAATGAACACCTCCGCTTTAAGATCTCTCGCTCTCGCCGCTGTACAGACACGGCGCGCAGCACCTCGTCTTGCTGCCGTTCCCTGGCGGTCGTTCACATCGGTTTACGGCCGCCGACGTTCCTCCGTGTTGGTTCACATCTCTTTAAAGGCGGGTTCAATTGCCGAGCTTCGCAATAAGTTCAAATTATGCATAACATCTTGATGAGATTGGCAGAAAAGAACAAAACAAAAAATATTTAAAAAAAGAACAAGAAGTGGCATATATATTGCTTAAAATGTACACGTTGTCTCTTCGGTGACTGACACACGTCTAATAGAGATTGACATCTGTAAGGCTCTCATGACACTTAACGCGGGAAAAGTGGTTTTGGCGGCCGCTTGCTTGGCTGTTATTAAGTTGTAGGGATTATTATGCACACGATGGCGGACGGCGAGGGGGACAGCATATATAAACATTTGAAGTTTGTTTGTTGATACATGGTTTTAGTTTATCATTAGTATGAATTCATTATTACTGATTTTTTTATGTTGAGGAACCGGCTAATGATAAAATACCCATATATAGGAATATTAAATATCTGTTTGTTCATACGTATGTATATGTTGTTAATGGCCGATAAGTTTTGTGAAGGAAATTACCTATTGCGTTCAGAAATGTCATTTATATTAACCATGAAGACAATCCACAATGCTGGAAAATGCAAATTTGAAAATTGGTTAACTGAGTGAATATATATATTTTTTTTCTGCTTCCTCTTTTTAATCCTCTGAAATTTTAGATTAATTCCAATGGCTTTAATTTTCTTTCTATTCTTTATATTTTTTCTGATTTCGATTATTAGGGAAAATGCCCTCTTTTTTACAAGTTAATTTAAGCCTTTGTTGACCATATGAGTATACGAAGTAAGAGTTTTAAATCTTTTAAAAATCTAGACACCTAAATTTTTTTTCTTTTTTTCTTTCTTTTTTTTGGGGGGGGGAGGGAATGCTAAATTAGGTCGCTTTCACAATCATTTCCCCCATTATTTCATACAACATAGTGTATATGAGGAAAAAGAGTGATATATGTGCCTTTGTATAAAAGTGTGTTTGTGTATGTGGTGTTGGAAGTTGTATGTGTATATGTCTATGTATGTGTATGTGATGGTGTGTACGGAAGCTGGTTTATATATGTCTCCTGTGAACGCGCGTGTGTGTACGTGTGTGTTCCTATGTGCATCCACCTGTACCGTCGTACATGCGTCCACATCAACGTATACACAACTGCCATTCATACCTCTCGGCCTCATATCCACAACTGAAATCCAGCCGACGTGGAAAATGGCGGCCACCTGGAAAAAAAAAAAAAAAAAAAAAAAACAGCTCAGCCGACGTGGAAAATGGCGGCCACCTAAAAAAAAAAAAAAAAAAAAAAAAAAAAAAAAAAAAAAAACAGCTGTATATCTCTCAAACCCCGCACCTCCTCTGACACTCAAATATCCCGGCCACGGCGAGCGCACACGCCACGCAATCACCACGCCATCACACGCGCCCTCCCTTGCAACGGCAGTGCAGGCCGCCCCCCCTCGTCATCTGGGAGGGCTTCCTGCACGCCCGCTCCCTCCCCTTCTGTCTCTTGTAGCCTCTCCTGCCTGCCGCGGGGCCTTTTCTGAACGGGGTCGAGGGAGGTTTGGACGTATGGGAACCGCCATAGAGGGAGGGTCTGAAGGTAGAGAGACTTAAGGTCTACGTAAGTACAATGGAGATTTAAATATATGGGAATCAACATAGAGTGAGGGTCTAAATGTACAATGGAGATTAAAATATGTGGGAACCAACACAGAGTGATGGTCTGACTGTAGAGACACCTGCGGAAGTACAATAGAGATTTAAACATATGGGAACCAACATATAGTGAGGGTCTAAATGTAGACCTACGTAAGTACAATGGAGATTAATATATGTGGAAACCAACATAGAGGAGGGGTCTAATGTAGAGAGACCTACGTAAGTACAATGGAGATTAAAATATATGGGAACCACCATAGAGGGAGGGTCTAAATGTAGAGAGTCCTACGTTAGTACATAGAGAATTTAAATATATGGGAACCACCATAGAAGGAGGGTCTAAAGGTAGAGAACTTAGGGTAGTACAATGGAGATTAAAAATATGTGGAAACCAACATAGAGGGAGGGTCTAAAATGTAGGCCTTATATGGGAATCAACATAGAGGGTGGGTCTAAATGTAGGCCTACGTTAGTACAATGGAGATTAAAATATGTGGAAAACCAAATAGAGTGATGGTCTGAATGTAGAGAGACTACTAAGGTAGTACAATGGAGATTTAAACATATGGAAACCAACATAGAGGGAGGGTCTAAATGTAGAGAGACCTACGTAAGTACAATAGAGATTTAAACATATGGGAACCACCATACAGGCAGGATCTAGAGGTAGAGAGACTTAGGTTAGTACAATAGAGATTAAAACGTAAGAGAACCAACATAAAGTGAGGATCTAGATGTACAGAGTCCTTCGTTAGTACAATGGAGATTTAAACATATGGTAACCAGCTTAAAACATATGGGAAAAAGTATACAGTGGAGAGCTAAACCTATGGAGACTTACATACTTACATTTAAGCGTAAGAGAACCAGCATACAGTGGAGATCTAAACATAAGAAGACTTACATACATACAATAAAGCTTATGATAATCAATATACAGTGGAGATCTAAACATAGGAAGACTTACATAAATACAATAAAGCCTATGATAATCAATATACAGTGGAGATCTAAACATAGGAAGACTTACATACATACTTTGGAGATTTAAACATATGGTAACCAGCATAGAGTGAGGATTTAAACATATGGGAAAGAGTATACAGTCGAGAGCTAAACCTAGGGAGACTTACATACTTACATTTAAGCGTAAGAGAACCAGCATACAGTGGAGATCTAAACATAGGAAGACTTACATACAATAAAGCCTATGATAATCAATATACAGTGGAGATCTAAACATAGGAAGACTTATGATAATCAATATACAGTGGAGATCTAAACATATAAAGACTTATATACATAATTTGGAGATTTAAACATATGGGAACCACTATACAATGGGTATCTAAACACAGGAAGACTTATAAATGTATACTGGGGATTTAAGCATATGGAAACTTATTTTATTTAGATTTAGATTTAGATTTAGTGATTTAGAGAATAGATATTTAAGCGTATGGAACCCGACCTGTAACTTTTGGGAATCAACATACAGAGATCTAAAAGTGCAAACACCTATGTACATACAATGGAGATTTAGACATAAGGAGACCTTCTTTCATTGTAGATTTATGTGAAGACCTATTTTCAGTAAAGACCTTAGCGTATTGAGATCTATATATATAGCGGAGATATATATGGTGATCTACATAATGGAGAGCAAGACATACAGTATGGACATCTACATACAAAAATGATAAGAGACATAGAGCTCTACGTACATGGAGATCTAAAAACTTACACAGTATTTAAAAACTAGAAAAAAAACGTTCATGGAAGACCTATAAACAAAACCTCACCTAAAAACTTGAAAATCAAATAGTGATAATAATACATAATAATAAAAAAATCAATCAATCAATAAAAACAAGTCTTCCATACATACAATTACACAGAATTCTATACCGAAGAGCGACCTACATTATACAGCCAATACGGACACACGAAGACCTGTGTCCCTTGCAGACCTGAATAATTGGACACCTGAGCACGCAGCAGATCTTATCACATGGAGACCAGCAAATGCAAATCCCCCCCTTGATACATATGCAAGTCGACACACACGTAAACTATCACACATGCAAACCAACATACATCCAGACCAGCGCAGACTAACGCTCATGTAGATCTAAAGTATGCGAGAATTGTTGTTGTATAGGCAAAACAACATTCATTCAAAACAGTACAAACAAACTCATACAGATTTAAAGCACGTGAAAGTTGTTATACAGAGAAATATACATGCATACCAACACACACAAACAAACACTCATACAGATAAATAGCACGCGAGAACTGTTATACAACCAACATACAGACCAAACACACAAACAAAACAAATATAGATCTAGAACACACAAGAATGCATATACACACAAACCAACATACACCAATACACACAAAACAAACACTTATATAGATCTAAACACAAGAACCTGTTATACACACAAACCACATACATACCAATACACACAAACAAACACATAGTACAACTCATACAGCGTACACACAAAACCAACATACATACCATGCCAATACATACATACCAAATACACACAACACATACATAACCAAT
>NW_020870183.1:267088-287088 GCF_003789085.1 Penaeus vannamei | reverse complement strand
ATAGCCATTTCCCCGCTTGCCAGTTTAACCTAGCATTTCCTCGGTGAATTTAACCATCTTGCCGCTGAATTTCACCCTTTTCCTCGGTGAATTTAACCATTTCCCCGGTGAACTTAAACCCTTTTCCCCCGGTGAACCTAAACCACTCCCCCCCCCCCCGGTGAATCTAGCCAACCTGTGCCAAAGTCTGCCAATTTGCGTTCCCCGCGTTTAATTGGGGACCACGTGATCTCGACACATGATGGCGATTTCTCTCTATTTGTCTGTCTGTCTGTCTGTTATATCTTTCTCTTTTTCTTTCTTTCCCTCTCTCACTGTCAAAATCTATCTCGTTCTTCTTTACTCTTTGATCTTCTCTTTCTCTTCTCTCTCTCTCTCTCTCTCTCTCTCTCTCTCTCTCTCTCTCCCTCTCCTCCCTCTCTCTCTTCCCCCTCCCCTCCCCTCCCCCTCCCTCTCCTCCCCTTCCCCTCTCCCTCCCTCCCTCCTCCCTCCACCTCCCCTCTCCCCCCCTCCCCCTTTCCTCCCCCTCCCCCTCTCATCTCCCTCCCCCACCTCCTCCCCCTCTCCCTCGTTGTGTGTATTGCGTGCGTGCGTGTGCGTGTGTGCGTATGTGCGTGTGTGCTACATCGCGTGAGCACCATGTCGAGATCTGGCCCGGCGGGAGTCGCGTTCGTCTTCAACTTTTCTGGCTTTGGTTTAGGTGAATGTAGGGGTCTGATTTTTTTTTTTTTTTTTTTTTTTTTGGGGGGGTGGGGTAGGGTTGGTGGAGGGTTGTGTGGGGAAGGGATGGGGGGGGGGGCTTTTTTCTCTTTCTCTTCTTTTCTGTGTCCTTTTTGGGGGCTGTTGCTTTTTTTTTTTTTTTTTTTTTTTTTTTTTGGGTAGGGGTGGGTAGGGTGGAGGGGGGTTGTATGGGGAAGGGATGGGGGATTTTTCCTTTTTTTCTTTCTTTCTCTGTGTCCCTTTTTTATTTCGTTTTTTTTTGTCTCTTGTTTATTTTGTTGTGCCTGTCTATCTCCGTTTCTCTCCCACCTTCCTTTTTCCCACATAAATGAATCTCTATTTCCCTTCTGCCCTATTTCCCCTCTTCTTTATATCCTCCCTTCCCCATTTCCACTCTCCCCCATTTCCTCTCTTCCCCACTCCCCTCTCCACCCACTCCCCCTCTTCCCCATTTCCTTCCTTCCCCATCTCCCCTCTCCACCCTTTCCCACTTTCCCACTTCCCCTTTCCCTCCACTTCCCTCTCCTCCCCCAATTCCCCTCTCCTTCCATTCCCCTCTTCCCCTCCCCTCCCCCTTTCCCCTCTCTAACCCACTTCCCTTCTTTCCTTCTCCTTCCATTTCCCCTCCCTCCATTTCCCTCTCCACCCTCTTCCCCTCTCCCTGCTCTCACCCTCTTCCCCTCTCCCCCTTCCCCTCTCCCTCCATTTCCCCTCTCCAACCCCATTCCCTCTCCCTCCATCCCTTTTCTCTCCACCTCTTCCCCTCTTCCCCTCCCCCCCTCCCCTCTCCCCATTTCCCTCTTCCCACTCTCCCCCCCAATTCCCTCTCCACCCCTCTCCACCCTTTTCCCCTCTTCCCCTCCCCTCCCCCTTTCTCCTCTCCACCCCCTTCCCCTCTTCCCCACCTCCCCCTCTCTCCCCCAATTCCCCTCTCCCACCCTCTCCCCTCTCCTCCCCCAGTTCCCCTCTTCCCCCCTCTCCCTCCCTCCCCCTTTCCCCTCTTCCCTCTTCCCACCTCTCCTCCCCTTTCCCCTCTCCACCCCTTGCCCCTCTTCCCCACCTCCCTCCCCTCCCCCTTTTCCCCTCTGCCTATTTTTAAACGGTTGTTTCTTGCTTCCTGGAGAGTTAAGCTGCTTCCCCATCCGCCTCCTGTTTAATTGGACTCCGCGTCGTATTTGCCTAAATGCTTATAGATTGTGTTCTGGATTCAAGCTGCGATCTCTCTCTCTATCTCTCTCTCTCTGTCTTTCTTTCTCTGTCTCTCTCTCCTCTCTGCTCTCTCTCTCTCTTTCTTTCTTCCTTTCTTTCTTTCTTTCTTTCTTTGTCTTTCTTTCTTCTCTCTCTCTCTCTCTCTCTCTCTCTCTCTCTCTCTATCTCTCTATCTCTCTCTCTCTTCTCTCTCTCTCCTCTTTCTCTCTCTCTCTCTCTCTCTCTCTCTCTCTCTCTTTCTCTTCTCTTCTCTTTCTCATCCTCTTCTCTCTCTCTCTCTCTTCTCTCCTCTCTCTCTCTCTCTCTCTCTCTCTCTCTCTCTCTCTTCTCTTCTCTCTCTTCTCTCTCGTCTCTCTTCTCTCTCTCTCTCTCTCTCTCTCTCTCTCTCTCTCTTCGAGGAGGTGGGATGACAAAATGTCTAAATGTTTTTTAATTAAGGAATTATTTTAAACCTGACTTTTGAAGAAGTTCAGGAAAAATTGGCGTATGAAGCGCGTTCGGCCAGAGAATCAAATTTGAATTTTTAAAAAAAGCGCGGGAAACCTTGATGACGTCACACGAGGCGCCTTATACATTTACCCGCGAAAATTAATTATATGTCCTCAGATCTCTTTTCTTTACGTAATTTATACAAAGATAAAGTCGATAAGGCTGAGTGAGAAATTAAAAAAAAATGTGAGATGGCGAGAAGAGGGAGAGAAAATGAATTGGTGAATGAGAAAAAAGAATGAATGAATTAGAGAGAGTGAATGATGAGAAAGAATATAAGATAGGGTGAGGACTAAACTAACGCTTAACACACTTTCTCAAATTTGATTTATGGAGCTTCTAAGAGTTAGCTTTTCCAAATGATGATAACTGTCTCTAGCTACCTTAAGAATATCAATAACAACATATATCATTTGATTTTAAGGGATTTAAAAGACTTTCCAAGATGATAAATAACAAATACACAAAACCGCTCAACCTCTTGACTGAAGATTGCGAAATTATTACTACATATCATTACTTATCATTACTAAGATAAGAGTTTAGATTCTATCAAGCATGACACGCAAAAAAAAGAGGAATTCATATATCAATCCATATCTCTGCAGTGATTATTTTTCGTAACTGTTGTCGCCTAAATGTTTGAATAGAAATGAAGAAACACAGTTTTAGATACGTGTTTAGAAAGTGTCTGTCGTGAAAACTTTATAATAAGCTGCTTTAATACCAATTATAGTATGTCTACGCCGTTTTAGACCATCTCAACAGAAATTATACATTATCTAGTCGACTGAACTCACTAACTGCCGCCCTATCTTTATTCATGAGAACAGAATGGAATGCAGCAAACGCACATATGTTCTCACTTCCGACAAAAAAAAAAAAAAAAAAAAAAAAAAAAACTTTAAATGCTGTTTGGCTTCATAGTCGTGGTAGAGCAAACCAATCCATTAATAAAGAGTGAAGAATGATTTACCCTTTTATCAATTAAGGGCCAATAGATGCGAGTGGTTCTTTCCGATAAAAAAATGACCAACTACTGCAGAGTCCCCCAAGGAAGCGTGTTGGGTCCGCTCCTGTTATCGTCCTAAATAATTAAGGTTTAATTCATCCCCAAAGCCATTGCCTTTCGTAAACGTTGCTAAATTGTGTATTGATTAATTACTAAAGACCAGAAAAATAAAAAAAAAAAAACTAAATGGATGATCTCTTAAGAACCAAACGAACTTCTGCAAATAGTTATCGAGATGTCGGATAGCAATTTCTTGGGTAAACTTTTATAAAAATAAATAAATAAAATAATGATCTCACTATACGAAAAAAATAAATAAATAGATAAAATAATAATAATGATCTCACTTTACGATATTATAATCCTCGAACTATCTTTGATACAGATATACTGAAAACGTGATTAAGAAAAGTCCCCATCCGTGATAAAATCGCTTTGCTGTTCGACGCTGAAGAGACAGTAACTCCGAGACACAGATTTGCTACTAATATACATAAATCAGTTTCCAAATCCTTCAAACAGATTCGATATGATGCAAGAAAAGAGTGAAGGATTGATCAGTCATAGGATACCATTCTACCAGAAAAGTCTCGATAGTCCACAACACGAGAGAGATTTTGTTAATAAAGGAAAATATAATAAATATGATAGATAAAATATAAAGGAATAGGATACCAGACAGTCTCGATAGTCCACATCACAAGGTATGAATATAATAAATATAATAAATATAATAATATAAAGGATATCACCATTCTACCAGACAAATCTCGATAGTCTACAACACGAGAGAGATTTTGTTTGTATAATAACAATATCCCTAATACAGTGTCCGGACGTATCTCATTGGCAGCCACTACGACTTTGAACAACATGAATTTTGAGTTCAAAGAGAGAGGCGAAAGTGGGGAACACGCACCCGCTTATTTCTCTCCATACATTGAAAGTTTATGGAACAATTCCAAAGGTCATATCAGTGTTGAGGTTTAGAAATCCCGATTTTTTAAGGGTAAGGTGCTTGGGTAGCTGAAATTTATTTGATTTCCTGATTTCAGCGCAAGTACTTTTTGTCATTGTAAATCTTATTAGTATAAGAAAACAAAAAGTAGAATAAGAGAGGGAGAGGGAGAGAAAAAGACAGATGGAGAGAGAGGGGGAGTGAGAAACAAGACAGATATACAAACAAACCGAGAGGTAGAAAGTGTGAGCTTGAGAAACCGAAATAGAGGAGAGACAGACAGAGAAAAAACATAGAGAAGGGGATGTGAGTGCGATAGAAAGAAAATACACCACACACACACACACACACACACACACAACACACACACACATACACACATATATATATAATATATATATATAATATATATATATAATATATATATATAGAAAGAGCTAACCAGTAAGAAGACAGAGAGAGAAAGCATATGCTAATAAGAAAAGATAAAGAGAGAGAGAGAAGAGACAGACTATAAGAGAAAGATAAAGAGAGAGACAAATAAAAAAAGAGAGAGAGAGAGAAAGATAAAAGAGAAGAGAAAGATAAAGAGAAGAAAAGAAGAGAGAGAGAAAGATAGAGAGAGAGAGACAGAAGAGAGAGAGAGAAAGAGAGAGAGAGAGAAAGAGAGAAAGAGAAAGACAGAGAGAGATAAATAGAGAGAAAGATAAAGAGACAGAGAGAAGAAAGAGAGGAGAGAAAGATAAAGAAGAAGAGAGAGAGAAAGATAAGAGAAGAGAAAATAAAGAGAGAGAGAGAAAAAAAGAGAGGAAAAGAGAGAAGAGAAAGAAAGAACAGAGAGAGAGAGAGAAAGAGAAGAAAGAGAGACAGAGAGAAAGATAAAGATAAAGAGAGAGAGAAAGAGAGAGAGAGGAGAGAAAGGAGAGAGAGAGAGAGAAAGAGAGAGAGAGAAAGATACAGAGAGAGAGAGAGAAAGAAAAAGGAGAGAGGAAGAGAGAAGAAAGAGAGAGAGAGAGAAAGAAAGAAAAGAGAAAAGAGAGAGAGAAAGATAAAAAGAGACAGAGAGAGAAGATAAAGATAAAGAGAAGAAAGAGAGAGACAGAGAGAGAGAAAGAGAGAGAAAGAAGAGAGAGAGAGAGAAGAGAAAGATAAAAAGAGAGAGAGAAGAGAAAGATAAAGAGAGAGAAAGATAGAGAGAAGAAGAAAGAGAAAAGATAAAGAGAAGAGAAAGATAAGAGAGAAGAAGAGAAAGATAAAGAGAAAGAGATAAAAAGAGACAGAGAGAGAGAGAAAGAATAAAGAGAGAGAAAGAGAAAGAGAGAGAGAAAGATAAAGACAAAGAGAGAGAGAAAGAGAAAGAAGAGAGAAAGATAAAGAGAGAGAGAGAAAAAGATAAAGATAAAGAGAGAGAGAGAAAGAGAGAGCGAGAGACTCCGGTGGTAATATGCAGGTTTTCAGAGCGTGTGCGCATCGCGACTGACGACTGGCTATCGATTTTCCGTGACCATCTGGCAGATACCTTGCCTTGCGTGTGGGGGGGAGGGGATAGGGGATAGGGGGTGGGGGTGGGGGGGAGTGCGAGGAGGAAGTGGAGGATTGGGGGAGGGGAAGGGGGAGGGAGGAGGAGGGGAGGGGGGGGATTGGGGGGGGAGGAAGTGCGAGGATCGGAGGAGGGGAATGGGGGGGAGGGAGGGAGGAAGTGGAGGAACGGGAGGAGGAGGTGGGAGGATTGGGGAGGGGAAGGGGGGGGGAGGGGGGAGGAGTGCGAGGATGGAGGAGGGGAAGGGGGGAGGGTGCGAGGAAGTGCGAGGATCGGAGGAGGGGAGGGAGGGAAGTGCGAGGATCGGAGGAGGGGAAGGGGGGTGGGGAGGGAGGAATAGGAGGAGGAGGCGGAGGATTGGGGGATAGGGGTGGGGGGGAGGAAGTGGAGGATCGGAGGAGGGGAAGGGGGGGGGAGGGAGGAAGGAAGTGCGAGGAGTGAGTGCGTGAAGGAGAGGGGGATGGGGAGGGAGGAATAGGAGGAGGAGGTGGGATAGGCCTGGATAGGGGAGGGAGAAGGGGGGAGGAGGGATAGGGGATAGGGAGGATATTTTGGGGAGGAGGAGGAGGGTAGAGAGTAGGGGAGTGGATAGGAGATAGAGAAGGGGGTGACGAGGAGAGGAAGAGAAGGGGGGAGGAAAGATGATGGAGTGTGGGAGAAAGAGGGGAGAAAGTGGATAGAGAGAGAAATTGGAGGGGAAAGAGAATGGGGGATAGAGAGAAATAAAAAAAAATAAAAAAAAGGGAAAAACGACGGACGAGAAGGATAGGAAGGGGAAGGGAGAGAGGGTTTAGGGGAGTGGACGGGGGGGGGGAGGGGGGGAGGGGGGAAAGCAAGATAACAGAGGCGTGGGAACAACTTCCTGATTTTATAAATACCATTTTTTTCGTTTTCATCGATGCAGGAACTTTTTATAAGGAGGATGAGGGTGTATATATATAACCATTTTTGCCTCTGTTTATTTGTTTATTTTTCTATTTATATTTCTATCTATATTTCCATCTATATACATATATAATATATATATTATATATATATATATATATATATATATATATATATATATATATATATATATATATATATATATATGTATATGTATATATATATATATATATATTATTATATATATATGTATGTATGTATGTATGTATGTATGTATATATACTTATTCTATTTAGGCATATATATGTATATATGTGTGTGTGTGTGTGTGTGTCTGAATGTGTGCGTGTATGTGTGTGTGTGTGTGTGTGTGTGTGTGTGTGTGTGTGTGTGTGTGTGTGTGTGTGTGTGTTCATATATGTACAATAAATACACACATGTACACACACACACACATATATTATATATATATATATATATATATATATATATATATATATATATATATATATATATATATATACATATATATACATATATATATATATATATATATATATATATATATATTTATATATATATATATATATATACATATATACATATATATATATATATATACAATATATAGTATATATGTTATATATATACATCATCCCATGAGCCCGTCCCCGGAATAACTAATAGCCAATTTGGCTCGAGAGCAGACGCCGCCGCCAGGAATGTGCAAATGACTTTATAGAATTAAATAGTCTCCCTTATCGATTCCCGATCGACTTAAGCGTTTTCTGTTGGCCATTTTGAAGCCCTTCGCGGAGACAGACGGGTCGGCGCTAATTACTTTGGTGATGATAGGCTCCTGGTGATGATATGTTGATGGTGGTGATGATATAAAGTTTGTGTTGGTGGGATGGGGATTGGTGGGTGATGGTGGTGGTGAGGTGTTTTAGCGAGGAGATGGAGATATAAAGATGAGCAGTTGATATGTTTACTGTGATAAGTTGGTGATGATACGTTAGCGTAGATATGTTGGCGATATGTAGTTGGCGATATTTAGTTGGCGATATAAGTTGGCGATAATAAGTTGGATATTTTAGTTGGCGATATTTAGTTGGCGGTAATAAGTTGGCGATATAAAGTTGGCGGTAATAAGTTGGCGATAATGAATTGCCGATAAAAAAAAATTGGCGATAAGAAACTGGCATTACTAAGTTGATTCCTTCACCAACATCATCATGAGACCCGTTTACATAGCGAGATCTGACATCATGAGGTGAATCGCCCATTACGTGCACTTCTGCAAGCACGCCCCCTCTTGCAAGCAGACGAAACCCGGCGTTGCAATGCACTTTGGGAATGTTATGCATAGTTCATGTCGTTTTATTGCTTGCTTGTTGCTCATTTTCTCTCTCTTGCTTTATCTTTCTCTCTTTGTTGATCTTATTCTTTCTCGGTTTATTTGTCTGTGTATTTATCTGTCTATCTACAAAATCTATCTGTTTATCTTAATGTTTCTCTGTAGGTTTCTCCTTCTCTCTCTCTCTGCTCTCTCTCTCTCTCTCTCTCTCTCCTCTCTCTCCTCTCTCTCTCTCTCTCTCTCTCTCTCTCTCTCTCTCTCTCTCTCTCTCTCTCTCTCTCTCTCTCTCTTGTCTGTCTGTCTTATATCGTTCTCTCACTCTTCTCTCTATCTATCTATCTATATATATCTCTCTCTCTATTTCCTATCTTATCTATCAACCAATATACTAACAGTCATCTATCAATCATCCTATCAATCATCTATCATCTATCTATCTATCTTCTATCTATCAAAATATATTTCTTTTTCTATCTATCAAAATATATTCTATCTATAAATATATTTCTCTTTCTATTATCTATCTATCAAAATATATCTCCTTTTCTATCTATCTATCAAAATATATCTCTTTTTTCTATCTATCTATCCCTGTCTCCCTCTTTCTTTCCTGACGCGTCTGGCCACTAAATCTCTCCTCACCGCTTTTCACTCCAACGCTACGCACCTGCTTGTGAGACCTTCTCTCCTTCCTTCCTTCTCTCTTTCCTTCTTTTCTTCCTTTCTTCCTTCTTTTTTTCTTTCTTTTCTTCATTTCTTCCTTTTTTTTTTATTATTCCTTTATTTTTCTTCCTTCTTTCTTCTTCTTTCTTTCTTTCTTTCTTTCTTTCTTCTTTCTTCCCTCTCTCCTTCCTTCCGTCTTCACTTTCTTGCTTATTTCTTTTCCCCCTCCCTTCCTTGTTTCTTTCCTTCCTCTTTTCCATCCTTCCTTACTTACTTATTTTTTTTCTTTATTTTTTTCTTCCTCCTTTCTATTTTTCCTTCCTTCTTCCTTTCTTTCTTTCTTTCTTCCTTCCTTCTTCTTTTTTTCTTTCTTTTCTTCCCCTTTTGTTCCTTCCTTCCTTCCTTCCTTCTTTATATATTTCTTATCTTTTCTCTTTTCCTCTTTTCTTCTTCTTTCCTTTCTTTCTTTCTTCTTCTTCCTACCTTCCTTTTTTTCCTTTCTTTCCTGCCTTCTTCTTTCTTTCCTACTTCATTTCCTTTCCTTTCTTCTCTTTTCTTCCTTCCTCCCCTCCCTCATTTCATCCATCCTTCCTTACTTCGCTCCATTCATCCTTCATTTATCCTTCGATCTCTCCTTTCTCCCTTCCTTCCTTCCTTCTTTCTTCCTTCCTTTCATCTTCCCTCTCTTCCTTTCTTCCTTCTCAATCTCCCTCTATTCACCCTTCTTCCTTCTTCATTCCATCCTTCCTTACTTTTTCCTTGTTTCTTTCTTTCCCCCCCCCTTCCTTCCATACTCCTCCTTCTTTCCTTCTCTTTTTCCTTTCCTTTCTCCATCCTCCTCACCTTTTCTTCCTTAACCTTCTCCCCCCTTCCTTCCTTTCTTCCTTTCCTCTCCTTACTCCCTCCTCCTTCTTTCCTTCCTTCCTCCCTTCCTTTCCTTCCCCTTCCTTCCTTCCTTCCACAGACACATGGGCAGAGAGGGAAAGAAGATAAAGATGAGAATGATGATAAGGATAAGAGGAAGGTAGAGAGAGGAAGTGATAAATAGGAGAGAAATTGAAAGATGGAAGATGTAAGGTTCTCCCCAAAGGACAAGCGACGCAAGAGGAAGCAAGAGGAAAAGAATAAGAGGAAGATAAGAATATTGATAAAGAGGAAGATTAGAGTAATGATAAAGAGGAAGATAAGAAGAAATGCAAGAACAAGGGGAAGGTAGAGAAGAGAAAGTGAAAAGGAAGAGAGAAGGAGAAATACGACAAGCGACAGATGCTGGAACAAAAAAGAAGACAGGAATAAGAATAAGAGGAAGTGAAAAAAGAGGAGAGAAAGATGAAGAAGAAGAATAGAGAGAAGTAAAAAAAGAGAGAAAGATGAAGAAGATAGGAATGAGAATAAGAATAAGAGGAAGTGAAAAAGAGAAGAGAAAGATGAAGAAGATAGGAATAAGAATAAGAGGAAGTAAAAAAGAAGACAGAAAGATGAAGAAGATAGGAATGAGAATAAGAATAAGAGGAAGTGAAAAAGAAGAGAGAAAGATGGATAAGAATAAGAATAAGAGGAAGTAAAAAAAGAGGAGAGAAAGATGAAGAAGATAGGAATAAGAATAAGAGGAAGTGAAAAAAGAGGAGAGAAGATGAAGAAGATAGGAATAAGAATAAGAGGAAGTGAAAAAGAGGAGAGAAAGATGAAGAAGATAGGAATGAGAATAAGATAAGAAAAAAGGGAGAGAAAGATGAAGAAGAATAAGAATAATAGGGGTGAAAAGAGGAGAGAAAGATGAAGAAGATAGGAAGAAGAATGAGAGGAAGTGAAAAAGAGGATGGAGAAGAAGAATAAGAGGAAGTAAAAAAGAAGAGAGAAAGATGGTAGATGTAAGGTGGACAAGCGACACACACTTCTCGTTATGGCGATGGGCCTTCGAGGGGAAAGAAGAGGAAGAGGGAGATAAAGAGGATGGAGAGGAAGGGAGGAAGAGGAAGAGGAGATAAAGAGGATGAGAGGAAGGTAGGAAGAGGGAGGGAGGAGAGGAAGGAGGTAGGAAGAGGGAGAGGAGATAAAGAGGATGGAGAGGAGGTAGGAGAGGGAGACGGAGATAAAGAGGATGGAGAGGAAGGTAGGAAGAGGAGAGGGAGATAAAGAGGATGGAGAGGAAGGAAGGAAGGAAGAGGAGAGAAGAGGGAAGAGAGAGACAAAGAGGACGGAGAGGAAGGAAGGAAGAGGAAGAGAGAGGTAAAGAGGATGGAGAGGAAGGTAGGAAGAGGAAGAGGGAGATAAAGAGGATGGAGAGAAGAGGAAGAGGGAGATAAAGAGGATGGAGAGGAAGGTAGGAAGAGGGAGAGGGAGATAAAGAGGATGGAGAGGAAGGAAGGAAGGAAGAGGAGAGAAGAGGGAAGAGAGAGACAAGAGGACGGAGAGGAAGGAAGGAAGAGGAAAGAGAGGTAAGAGGATGGAGAGGAAGAGGAAGAGGAAGATAAAGAGGATGGAAAGAGAGAGGAAGAGGAAGAGGAAGATGGAGATAAAGAGGATGGAGAGGAAGGTAAGAAGGGGAAGAGGGAGATAGAGAGGAGAGGAGGAAAGGAACCAAGAGAGAGAGAAGAGAGAGATAAAGTGGATGGAAAGGAAGAGGAAGAGGGAGATAAATAGGATGGAGAGGAAGGTAGGAAGAGGAAGAGGAGGAGGGTAAGAAGGAAAAGAGGGGGAAGAGGAAGAGGGGAGATAAAGAGGATGGAGAGGAAGGTAGGAAGAGGAAGAAGAGGGGAGAAGAGGAAGAGAGATAAAGAGAATGGAAAGGAAGGTAGGAAGAGGATGCAAGAGGAGGAGGAGGAGGAGAAGGGAGAGGAGAGGAGGGAGGGGAGGTAGAGGAAGCAGAAGACAAGAAGCAAGAGGGAAGTAAAGAAGAAGGAGGAGAAGGTAGGTAGTAGAAATAGAAGAAAGAAAGCAAGAAAGAAAGGGGAATAAGGAATGGGAAGGAAGGCAGAATGGAATATGGGAAACAAGAAGGGGAAGAAGAGAAATAGGAAGACAAGAAGAAGGAGAGGAATGTAGGTAGAGGGAGTGGAGGAAAAGAAACAAGAGAGAAAGAGGAAGGAGAAGATAAGAAGAAGGAGAAGAACGTAGAGGAGAGGAAGGGGAAAGAGAAGACTAGGTGAAGGAGAAGAAGGTAAATAGAGGAAATGGAAGATAAGGATAAACAGAGGAAGAGGAAGATAAGAATAAGGATAAGAGGAAGTAGAAAATGAAAATTGAAAATAGAAAACAAGAGGGAAGGAAGAAGAATAAAATAATAATAAGGACAAGAGAAATTGGAAAGAGAAAGTGAAAAAGAAGAAGAGTAAAATGAGAAGACACGAACGACATAATAAAGACAATGTGAAAGGGATGAATGAAAGAGGAATAAAATAATACACACAGAGAGACAGGAAAAGGAAGAAAGAAAGGAAAAAGATATGAATAAAAATAAGAAGACAGGAAGGAGAGAATAAAGATAGTGGGAAGGGGAGAATGAATGAAGGGAGAGGCAAAAGATAGTGGTGTGGTATGTGTGTTTGAGGACCTGTTGAAGGGAGAGATATCTGAATAATTATTTTATTCTGAAAGTAAAATTTGATGTGTGTGTGTGTGTGTGTGTGTGAATGAGTGAGCGAGAAAGTGAGTGAGTGTGTGTGTGTGTGTGTGTGTGAATGAGTGTGAGTGTGTGTGTGTGTGTGTGTGTGTGTGTGTGTGTGTGTGTGTGTGTGTGTGTGTGGTGTGTATGTGTGTGTGAATGAATGAGCGAGAGTGTGTGTGTGTCTATGTATGTGTGTGTGCGTATCTATGCATGTGTGTGTGTGTATGTATGTGTCTGTGTGTGTATGGGTATGTGTCTTGTATGTGTTGTGTCTATGATGTGAGTGTATCTATTAAATGAGTATGTCTATGTATGTGTGTGTGTGTCTATGCTGTGTGTGTATCTATGTGTGTATTTATCTATGCATGTGTGTATATGTGTGTGTGTCCCAGTCTGTTATTCTAATCTAGAGCGTCAAAAAATTCCTTCTTAGCGCGATAGACTCTCTGCGTGACATGCTGATAGACTGAAAGCATGACCCTGATAGCATACCCTTACGAGAATTACCAACATGAAGCCGAGAGTCAACGTCAGCATCATGGAAAGTCAGCATGGCGTTAAGTTTCATCATCCTGAGGGCGTGTGCGCATGAAACGTGTCAGCATGATGGTATTCTTCAGCATGACAGAGCATGATGAGGTATTTCCAAGAGTACAGACACAGATGATTTATAGGTCTCAGTGTCAGCATGTTGATAGGTTTCATGTCAGCAGATAGGTCTCAGTGCAGCATGTTGATAGTCTCAGTGTCAGCATGTGATAGGTCTCAGTGTCAGCATGTTGATAGGTCTCAGTGTCAGCATGTTGATAGGTCTCAGTGTCAGCATGTTGATAGGTCTCAGTGTCAGCATGTTGATAGGTCTCAGTGTCAGCATGTGATAGTCAGTTCAGCATGTTCCATTATAATAACAGATATGCTAATTTAATCCTCAGTGTTAGCATAACAGACTATGCTATTATAATCCTGATTTCAGTACAACACATAATATGCACTATAACCCTCACAATATGCATGGAGACCATTAGTCAGCATACGATAGAATATGTTATAAACCTCAATGTCTTCATATAATAAAATATACCATCATACCCTCTGTATCAGCATATACCAAACTATGCCACTACAGCCCACAGTGTCAGCATAGACCAGAATAAAACCCACATAACCCTCTCTATCAGCAGAGAACAGAACACGCCACCATAACCCAGAACATCATAAAAGAAAAAGGAAATTAAAAAAAGAACACCATTGCCCACGTATCCCTCTTTCAGCCTCCGCCCCGGCGTCTCCCTTCAGCTGAACCTCACACCTCGCATTTGTAATTCATGAAGTACATCCCAGTGACACGTGTAGTACCTGCGATAAACATGCACACATAGCCTCTGATCCATTATGTACGCATGGCGATGTAAGACACGATCCCCGCCCTGTCGACATTTCAATAACAATTTTGGGAATGCCGTCAAATGTCCATCAGCGGCGGGGGGGGGGGGGGGTAGCGTGGTGTTAATGCTGAGCGTGTTAGCGAGGTGGTCGTTCGTGTGTGTGTGGGAGGGGAGGGGGGGGGAGGGGGGTTAAGGAGAAGAGGAAAGGTTACTTGTGGGTTCTTGTGTCGTTCTTAAGCTAGTGCGGGGGGGGAGGAAGTTATTTGTGTTCGTCTCTGTGTGGGTTTTTTGTTTGTTTTGTGATTTGTGTCTTGTTCGTCTGTGTGTAGTGTGGGGTTGCTTGTGGTTCTTGTGTCGTTCTTAAGTTAGTGCTTAGTGTTTTGGGGTTATTTGTGTTCGTCTGTGTGTGGTTTTTATATTGTTTTTTTGTGATTTGTGTCTTGTTCGTCTGTGTGTAGGTGTTTGTTAGAAGGGGAAAGGTTACGTGTTGGTTCTTATGTCGTTCTCAAGATAGTGGGGTTTGTTATTGTTTTGTGTTATTTGTGTTCGTCTGTGTGTTTTTTTTTTTTTTTTTGTTTTTTTTTGTTATTTGTGTCTTATTCGTCTGTGTGTAGGTGTTTGTTAGAAGGGGGAAGGTTACGCGTGGTTTCTTTGTGTTGTCCTTAAGATGGTGTTTCTTTTTTGTTGTTATTTTTTGTTTTGTTTTGTTTACTTTTCTTATCTGTGCCTTTCGTCTGTGTGTAGGTGTTTGGTAGAAGGAAAAAGGTTACGTGTGGTTTCTTTGTGTTGTCCTTAAGATAGTGTTTCTTTTTTGTTGTTGTTTTTGTTTTGTTTTTGTTTATTTTTGTTATTTGTGACCTGTTCGTCTGTGTGTAGGTGTTTGGTAGAAGGGGAAAGGTACACGTGGGTTCTTGTGTCATCTTTAAGATAGTGTTTTTTTTTGTTATTGTTATTGTTATGTATGCCATGTTTATACTAATGTTGAATGTGTTATCCGTGTGTTCGTGTGTGTGAAAAAAAATCCTTTTAATCCTTAACATAGTGAGAAGGGGACTGAACATTAATTTCGTCCAGTATATAATACTTTTATGAAATACCTGTTACTTGTCTGAGTGTAGATTGGAGATTCTTTGTTAGTGGTGTTTAGGATGTATTGTATTAAGAATCTCTGACTGGGAGCCTAGGCTAGTCACTGTAATTATTATTTCTTGTTTTTTGGGTACGTAATATTTATTTATTGTCGGCCATGAGTGTTTATGAGAGATAGACCTTGTAAATTACGCTTGGCATAAGTTATAACTAAGCCCCCTTTTTTATTCTATTTTCGTTATTCGAAGATTTGTCACTTACTGCTTCTTTATACGTATTTATAAAACAAAATCTTCGTCAGTGAAAAAAAAAATCTAATTTTTATTCATCTCTCTTGATTCCACACGGCTAAAATAAACAAAATCAGAGAAAAAAATCTATTTTTTATTCATCTCTTGATTCCATACGGCGATTATAAAACAAAATCTTCGTCAGTTAAAAAAATAATACTTTTATTCACTCTTTGATTCCATACGGCGATTATAAAACAAATTGGTAGAGAAAAAAATAATAATTTTTATTCACTCTTTGATTCCATAAGGCGATTATAATCTTCCTCAGTGAAAAAAAAAACAAAATCTAATCTTTATTCATCTCTTGATTCCATACGGCATTATAAAACAAAATCAGAGAAAAAAAATCTAATTTTTATTCATCTCTTGATTCCATAAGGCTATTATAAAACAAAATCTTCGTCAGTGAAAAAATAATAATTTATCATCTCTTGATTCCATACGGCGATTATAAAACAAAATCTTCGTCAGTTAAAAAAAATAATAATTTTTATTCATCTCTTGATTCCATAAGGCGATTATAAAACAAAATCTTCGTCAGTGAAAAAAAAAAATCTAATCTTTATTCATCTCTTGATTCCATATGGCGATTATAAAACAAAATCAGAGAAAAAAAAATTCTAATTTTTATTCATCTCTTTGATCCATAAGGCTATTATAAAACAAAATCTTCGTCAGTGAAAAAATAATAATTTTTATTCATCTCTTGATTCCATACGGCGATTATAAAACAAAATCAGTTAAAAAAAAATAATAATTTTTATTCATCTCTTGATTCCATGTGGCTATTATAAAACAAAATCGTTAGAGAAAAAAAAAATCTATTTTTTATTCATCTCTTGATTCCATACGGTTATTATAAAACAAAATCGTTAGAGAGAAAATAAATAATCTTTATTCATCTCTTGATTCCATAGGCGATTATAAAACAAAATCGTTAAGAAAAAAAAATAATTTTCATTCATCTCTTGATTCCATACGCGATTATAAAACAAAATCTTCGTCAGTGAAAAAAAATAATTTTTATTCATCTCTTGATTCCATAAGGCTATTATAAACAAAATCGTTAGAGAAAAAAAAAAAAATCTAATTTTATTTCATCTCATGATTCCATACATACATACATACATACATACATACATACATACATACATACATACATACATACATACATACATACGGCTAAGATACACACACATTCCTACCGCCATCTTCACGAGTCTCTGTGAAGGAGTCACCGTCAGCCATGTTACTCCCCCCCCCCCCCGCCCCCCCCCCCCCCCCCGCCCTTACAACGAAGGCTAAATCATAAATCATTTGTTTATGTGACGGAGCATGAGTTCGCTGTGGCCTCGTGATAGTGAGTCATAGTAGATGGTGACGAGCGGGAGAGTATCGACCCTTCGCTCAACCTCCTCGCTCCTCTGTGTGCTGTTTAGGTTATGGAACTTTGGCAATAAGAGTCAAAATCCCTTGTAGATGTTCGTACGATGTCTTCTTTTTATTTATTTATTTTTTTTTTTGTTGTTGTTGTGTTTTTTTCTTTTGGATTACAGATATTCATACGATATTTTATTGTATATCTTTCTGTGCTTACGTTTGGAAATATGTTGATTTTTAACTGTTTTTGTTGTTAAATTACGTTCAGAAATGTGGTTTTAATATACTTTCAATATACTCACACTCTCGCGTCAGTGTTTAGGACCCGGATGTAGAGCGTGAAGAGCGTGCTACACCCAGCATTATATAACACCTTTTGGGCCTTTTTTAACATGCAGAATGGTGGAGAGAGAGAAACGGGCGTCATGCAGAAGTGGGCGTGGTCCCCGTGTCCTCATTCCTGGTTGTGGGTGCATGATCTTTTTTTTTTCTACCTTGACCAAAATATTTCATGTTTAGGTACAAAATACACCAAAAAAAGAATGTATGATACAACGTAGACTATACGAGTATCTATAGTTATGGGCGCTGTGATATAACGTAAAATATCTATATTTTATATCTATATTTAAATATATCTTTATATAAAATATAAATATAAAATATAAATATAAAATATAAATATAATAAAATATAAATCTATCTTTATATAAAATATCTATATTTTGCCACGCAACTAGCAAAACATTATATACGTATCCATAATGAATCCACAATGAAATGAATCCATAAATAATAGAAAAAAAAATAAAAATCTAGTAAGAGAACGTGTCCTTAAGCAATGAGGAAGAAAACAATGATGTGAGTTTCATGTTACAAGGAGACTTGTCGCTCATGTCTTTACTTTGGGGTGAACAATGAAGAGTGATTTTGTTGTTATATATATATATATATATATATATATATATATATATATATATATATATATATATATATATATATATATATATATATATTACATACATATAGCTTATCAATCTCTATCCACCTCTACCTGTTCCTGAATATCTGCACAATGATACCTAGATAAAAAAGGAATAACGAAATAATATTGCCATGGAAGAGGCGACGAAAGAGAGAAAATGCGAGATGAGGAGAGAACAGCGGAAAAGGCTTTGAGGAGAGCTGCACAGAACAGTGAACGAGCGGAATGACGGAACGGACCAACAGCAAACAGCGGAATGGCGGAACGGAACAAGGGACAAGCAGGAATTGCGGAACGAAACAGAAAAGCGACGAACGAGGAATGGCGGAACGAAACAGAGAACGAGCGGAATGGCGGAACGAAACAAGGAACGAGTAGGATGTCGAAATGGAACGAGGAACGAGCGAGATGCCGGAACGGAACAAGGAACAAGTAGGATGACGGAACGAAACACGGACAAGCGGAATGACGAAAAGAAAAAAAATTGGACGAGCGGAATGGCGGAACGGAACGAGGGGGACAAGCAGAATGGCGGGAAAAAACAAAAGACGAGCGGAATGACGGAACGGAACAGAACAATTCTTATTCTTTTATTCTATTACATTTCCTTACATCTTATACCTCCTTATATCTTATCCTTGACGTCCTTACATTACATTTTAACAATTCTTTATTATTTTCTTACATTTCCATATACCTTATACCTCCTTATATCTCATACTTGACACCCTCCCTAAATCATCACCCTTTTCTCCAATATTCTTATATCTTATATCATCTAATCACAAGACTCACAATTTATTCTTTAGATTTATTTCCATTTCCCGCCCTAATTACTGTCCGTTAGGCGTCCACCCGTCCGTTGTGTCCGCTCTCCCGCTGTCCGTACACAACCTCATTACAGGAAACGTTTAATCATAATATATCATTGTGGAGGAGTTGGTGGTTGTTGGGTGTTGTTGTCGGCTCTGTTTTCCTTATTTTTTCTGGTGTTTTCTTTTTTTTTTTCTTTTTTTCTCTTTTTCGTTTTTTTCTGTTGTTTTTTGTTTGTTTTTATCTCTGTCGTTTTCCTTTTTATTATATTTTTTGTGCTTTCTTTTCTTTTCTTATCATTTTCTTCTTTTTCTCCTTTTTCTTCTTCTTCTTCCTCTTCCTCTTCTTTTCCCTTTACCCCCTCATCATCACCATCATCATCCTTCTTCCTTCTTTTATTAGGGGAGTCGTTCCTCATCTCGCTTCTTCTGTCTTTTAATAAAACAATTATGCTTTTGGTCGGTGTATGTATGTGTTACGTTGTCCCTTACGTAAGAGTCTGAGGCCGCAGAAGAGTCTATGTATGGCGAGAAACGGAAGAGGATGGAGGAGGAGGAGGAGGATGGACGGAGGAGGAGGATGGAGGTGGGAGAGGGAGGAGGAAGAGGGTGGAAGAGGAAGAGGATGGAAGGAGGAGGAGGAGAGGAGAGGAGGAGGAGGAGGAGATGAAGTGGGAGAGATGAGGATGGAGGGGAGGAGAGGATGGAGGAGGAGAGGATGGAGAAGGAGGATGGAGGAGGAGGAGAAGATTGGAGGAAGGAGAGGAGGAGAAGGATGAAGAGGAGGAGGAGGATGGAGGAGGGAGAGGAAGGTTGGGGAGGAAAATGGAGAGAGGAGAAGGATGGAGGAGGAGAGGATGGAGGAGGAGGAGGAAGAGGATGGAGGATGAAGAGAAGAGGATGGGGAGGAGAAGGATGGAGGAGGAGGAGGAAGAGGAAGAGGATGGAGGAGGAGGAGGAGGATGGAGGGAGAGGTTGGAGGATGAGGAGGAGAAGGGATGGAGGAGGAGAGGATGGAGGAGGAGGAGGAGGAGGAGGAGGAGGAGGAGGAGAGGATGGAGGAGGAGGAGGAGGAGGAGGATGGAGGAGGAGGATGGAGGGAGGATGAAGAAGAAGGAGGAGGAGGGAAGGGAGGAGAGGAGGAAGAGTTATGGAGAGAGAGGATGGAGGAGATAAAGGAGAGAGGAGGATAAGGAAAGGAGGAGGATGGAGGATGAAGGAGAAGGAGATGGAGGAGGAGGAGGAGGAGAGGATGGAGGAGAGGAGGATGGAGAGGAGGGGAGGGAGGGAGAGGATGGAGGAGGGAGGGAGGATGAGGAGAGAAGAGGAGGAGGAGGAGGGAGAGGTTGAGAGGAGGGAGGAGGAGGATGGATGGAAGGTTTGAAAAGAAAACCTTCAGTATCATGAAAGAATAAAAATAAAAATAATGACAGTAACAAAATAATAATAATAAAGATAATATTAATTATAATAATTATAATGATAATAATAATAATAATAACAAAAATAATAAAAGAAGAATAAAAACAAAATGTAAATAATAACAATACAATGATCATAATTTTTAGAAAGAAACTACTGGGAGAGGAGTAAGTATGACACAAAAGCATAAGCTA
>NW_020870183.1:257088-262088 GCF_003789085.1 Penaeus vannamei | reverse complement strand
GGATTTATTAATTCTTTCACTTATTCACTTCATTCATTCCTTCATTGCCCTGTCTATGGTGACTTCGCAGGATCATGATGTAAAGTTTATGGTGTTTTATTCTAGTTTTCATGAAATATCATCTTAGCATACACTTACTTATCTAATTATTATTATTTATTTGTCTACGTTTAAAGGGATACTCGTATAATTATCATCAATCCCTATTATGGTAATTATAACGGTATACGATCGTTACTATTATTGCTATTATTCCTATTATTCCTCCCAACACACTCTCTTCCTTCCCTCTCCCCTCCTCCCTTCCCCTCCCTACCCTCCCAGCACCCTCTCTTCCCTCTCTCCTATCCCCCTTTCTCCCCTCCCCTCCTTCTAGCCCCCTTTTCCCTCCCTTCCCCTCCCAGCACCCCTCTCTTCCCTCCCCTCCCCTCCAAGCTCCCTTTTCCCTCCCTTTCCTTCCCAACACCCTCTCTTTCCCTTCTTCCTAGCCCCTCTCTTCCCTCCCTCCTCCTAGCCCCTTTATCCCCTCCCCCCATCCCTACCCCCTCCTTTCCCCTCCTTCCCCCCCCCTCCTTCCTCCCCTCCCTCCGCTCCTCCCCTTTATCCCCTCCCTCCCCTCCTCCCATCCGACTAGCATATGCTCCGCCAGCCGCTGTTCAGGGACCAAAGCAAACGTGTTGAAACATGCCTCTCAGGTGGACTGAGGGGAAGAGAAACCAATTAAGAACAGGAAAAGGGGAAAGTCCATGCACGTGCTTGGGAGGAGCGGGGGGGGAGGGGGAGAGAGAGGGAATGAGATGGTGTTATAAGGGGAAAGAGGAATAGGAAAGAGAGGGGGAAAGCCGGAATTATAAGGGGAAAAGAAATAGGAAAAGAAGGAAAGAGAGGGGAAAGACATAAAGGGGAAGAGAAATGGGAAAAGGAAGAGGAGAGACAGGGAAAAGATGGGTTTTATAAGGGGGAAGAGAAAGGGGAAAGGAGAGGGAGAGAGAAAGGTGAAAAGACGGAGTTATAAGGGGAAGAGAAATAGGAAAGGGAGGAAGAGAGAGAAAAGATGAAATAATAAGGGGAGAGAGAAATAGGAAAGGGGGGGAGAATAGGGGAAAATGGAGTGGAAGAAAGTGGGAGGGAGAGACACAACAATGAGAAAGAGACAAAAAGGCAGAAAGACAAACAGGCTGACAAGCAGACGACAGACTCAAGATAGAGAGAGGCAAGATTTTAAAAGATACCCCTGAAAAAATTATACATCTTTTAAAAAATACCAGAAAAAAACAGAAAGAAAAAAAGAAAACGAAAAAAACATCAAAGGAAAACACATCCAAACAAAACAACAGCTAAAAGAAAAACAAACAGAAACAGAAAGACCCCAAAACCGCATAAAACCAAAACTCAAGGGAAACCGAGCCAACGCGCTCCCGCCGAGCGATCGCCAACCGCCCGAAAGACGTAAACACAGCCTTCCTGACGACGTCGCTCGAGGCTTCTGTCCATCTTGTTGCTAAGGGTAACGAGGCAAAGGCGGGCGGGGCCGAGCAGAGGTCGCCAGACGAGATATAAAGATAATAGTGTCGTTTATGGTGAGAGGCGTTAGTCAGTGAGCATGGGACGATGGTGATGATGATTGTTGAATGGGTATTGTATTGTGAAGAGGGATTGATAGTTGCAAATGGTGTCGTTTATGGTGAGAGGAGTTAGTCAGTGAGCATGGGATAATGATGATAATGGTAATTATGAATGATGATGTTTGTTGAATGGGTATGCACTGTAAAGAGGGACTGATAGTTGCAAAATGGTGTATAGTTGCAAATGGTGTCGTTTATGGTGAGAGGAGTTAGTCAGTGAGCATGGGCGATGGTAATGATGATGATTTATAGATGATGATGTTTGTTGAATGGGTATTGTATTGTGAAGAGGGACTGATAGTTGCAAATGGTGTCGTTTATGGTGAGAGGAGTTAGTCAGTGAGCATGGGACGATGGTGATGATGATTTATGGATGATGTTTGTTGAATGGGTATTGTATTGTGAAGAGGGACTGATAGTTGCAAATGGTGTTGTTTATGGTGAGGGGAGTTAGTCAGTGAGCATGGGATAATGATGATGATGATTTATAGATGATGATGTTTGTTGAATGGGTATTGTATTGTGAAGAGGGATTGATAGTCGCAAATGGTGTTGTTTATGGTGAGAGGAGTTAGTCAGTGAGCTTGAGATAATGATGATGATGATGAGTTATGAATGATGATGTTTGTTGAATGGGTATGCACTGTAAAGAGGGATTGAGGGATTGATAGATGCAAATATATAAAAATTGAACGTGTACCAAGGAATGTTTGTTAAAGGGTATGTAACAATGTTTATTAAAGGAGCATGTACTTTATTTATTAACTATACTAATCATTAGTAAATTATAATTATGTATTAGGTAATAAATGCAAATATTTTTAACGAACATGTACCAAGGAATATTTATTAAAGGGGTGTATAGCGAGAAATGTTTATCAAAGAATCCCGTACCAAGGTCGCCAGACAAGAAAATATAAATGAGATTAATATCATTAAAGTTGAGAATATTCACATGATATGACTAAGCAGTTATATCCCAGAAGAAATTCATTGAGTATATGTCATGTAGTATGTTTCTAATGATGATGAGATTAGGAACTGCCTAATTAGAAATAACTGCTACCTGATTTTAGAGCAATTATAACTCCATAGATAAACAGCCATGTATTATAAAGAAAGTATAATAAAATATAGAAAGTATAATAAAATTAGAAAGTATAATAAAAAAAAAATACATCGTTATCCAAAATCAGCAATGATGTCAAATGAGTATCTGTATTTACGCCGAAAAAATGAAATCAAAATATAGAAATCAGTAACCGACAAAAACTATCCCCCATATAACCGCACTTTTCTTAACATCAAGACAAAAAACACGAAACAAAAACTACAAGACACATATTCCAACCAAATACTACTACAACGCGTGCCTGTAACATGGATATTTCACCCAAACATTATCCCTATCGTGTGCTTGCAGAATCAAAGCACAATCAGTCATTCTTAGTCATTCTTACCCCTATTCATTTCCAGCCATTTCCAGAAGCAGCCACATCACGACAGCAAACCAGTTCAGATTCATATCAAAGGCATTTGTTCATACGAAGGGTGACGTTCAAGCACAGAATCACACACATACTGTTTTCTAGTGCAGCGGTTCTTGTCTAGACATCTTGCCGACCTACGTTCAGTCCCACGCACTGCCAGTGGATGGCAACCCCGGCCATTCCATGCACACAGGGGCTAGTTTAGAAGCACAATAAACAGACAAGCCACAATTTGGCTGAAGTCACAAGAGCCTGTCGCAACAAACCCTAAATTATTATCATTATATGCACACGCAGGCACAATGTAACACACACTTAAACATGTGTCTGTGTATGTGTGTGTGCGTATGTGTACCTTCAGGTGTGTTTACATTTTTGTACGCACGTATAATCCATACGCGCACACGCACAGATAATAATATGAATATATATTTATATAAGGAGCATTAGCTACTAGCAACAGGTGGGACATTCACCCTCTTCTGTACACTGCAGTGCATCTTACTTATTATTTTAAGACTTAAAGAAAATTACTTTCTTTTTCTCTTTCTCTTTGTCTCTCTCACTATCTATTTTTTCTTTCTCTCTCCCTCTCTCTCTCTTTCTCTCTCGTTTGCTTACGAAAATAAAAAAAGAGGATTAGAGTTATAAATGGCGAGTTAAAGAGACAGATAGGTATGAAAGAGAGGGAGATAAAAGATAAGTGTGGAAGAGAGGGAAAGTAAGAGAGAAAAAAAAGAGAAGTGAGACAGAGAGGGGAACCGAGAGAGAGAGAAAGAGAAGTGTGAAGAGAGGGAGTGAGAGAAAGACAGACAGGGAAAAAGACAAGTACACACAAACAAACAAATAAAAATGACAAAGGAGAGTAGAGACGGAGAGAGATAGAGTATGAATTCAGAAGCAAAGAAAATGAAGATAAGTTATAAAGAAAGACAAAGACATAAAGAGGGAGATAACATGACAGAGGAGATAAAAGGAAACAAGAAATAACATAGACGAAACTTTTAAAAAATGCATAAATGAAAAATTAAAAAAAGATGAGAGAGTGATTAAAAGAGCAAGGGGAAAAAGAGAGAAAAAGTTGCAAAAAGGATGAGAGGGAAAAGGGGAAATAAGGAGAGGGGAGGAAAGAGAGGTGAAGCAATGGGGCAGAAAGACTGGGAATGGGAGACAAGAAAAAAATGGAGAGAGGAAAAGGAAGGGTGCTAGAAAGGACAGAATGCAATAGGGAGAGGGGAACGGGAAGGAAAATGAAATAGAGAGAAGGGGGGAAGTGAGAGAGAGAGGAAAAAAATAACAGACATACAAAGAGAAATCGACACATACAGAAAGAGAGAAAGGGCTCACGAGAGAGGGGAAAAGAGCGCGTGAGAAAAGGATGAAGAGAGCGCCAGTGAGAGGAAAAGAGAGAGCGAGAGAGAAACGGACAGAGAGCGCACGAGAGTGAGAAATGGGAATAGAGAGCTTGCGAGAGAGAGAGAGAGAGGAAAGAGCTCGCAATTAAGAGAAAGAGAGCTCGCGATAGAGAGAGGGAGAAAGACCTCGTGAGAGAGAAAGGAAAAGAGAAGGGTAAGAAAAAGAGAAAGAGAGGGAGAGGGGAAAGACAGCTCACGAAAGAGAGAGAAAGAGAGAGAAAGAGAGAGAGAGAGCTCGCGAAAGAGACAGAGAGAAAGAAAGGCGAGAGAGAGAGAGAGAGAAAAGACGAAAGAGACAGAGAGAAAGAAAAGACGAAAGGGAAAGGGATAGAGAGAGAGAGAGAGAGAGAGAAGACGAAAGAGAAGAGAGAGAGAGAAGACGAAGAGAAAGAGAAAGAGAGCGCGGTCTGCACTCGCCACAAAGCTTCCTCTCGACCCAGGAAAGCAAGGCGTGATAGAAGGGGGGGGGG
>NW_020870183.1:241878-248370 GCF_003789085.1 Penaeus vannamei | reverse complement strand
TATAGTATATATATATATACTATATATATATATATAATGCGTATGTATTTGCAAGTGTCTTTATACTTTTTGTGTGTGTTTTATGAAAACATTGATCCATTGATTTCTTGACACCCTTTTTTTAACGGCTCTGCAGAATATGCCAATATCTGGACACATCCCAGTATACCAATTACCATTTATAATCTGTTCTCAATATCCGGATCACCTTCTCTTATCCGGTGTAGGGTATTCCCTCCCTCCCACGCACGCACTTACACACACATGCACTTACACACATACGTACACACACATACATACGTACACACATACATACACATACACATATATATACACACGCACACACACACACACACAACACGCATATGTGTGTGTGTGTATTATTTATTATACATATATATACATATATAAATATATATATATATATATATATATTATATATATATATATATATATATATTATATATATATATTATATACATATATATATATATATATATATATATATATATATATATATATATATATATATATATATAATATACATATACATATGTATTTATATATCCCAAATTCCTGCAGATGCTTAGCGGTCCGCACGCCGAGCCGCCCCTCGCCCTCCCTCATCCGCCCTCAAATAAAGGCCATCACCATACTATCGATTTACACGGAGCACGTGCGATAAAATTCGGAAACTTCGCCCGCAGCCTAAGCCGTACATATCAGGCCCGAATGAAGAGCTTTCCCGTGTCGTTTCGAGGGAAGATCTGCGCTGTGTGTCTCACGGTGTGTCTCGCTGATGGCGGAGGAAAGGGGTGGGGGAGAGAGGACGGAGAAGAAGAGGAGAGGGGAGAGAGAAGGGAGGAGAAAGAGGAGAGTGAGAGAAAGGAGGAGAGGGGGAGAGAAGGAAAGAGAAAGGAGAGGAGAAGAGAAGAAGGAAGAGGAGAGGAGGAAGGGAAGGAGAAGAGGAGAGTGGGAAAGAGAAGGAAGGAGAGGGGGAGAGAAGGAAGGAGAAGAGGAGAGGGGGAAGAGAAGGACAAGAGGAAAGGGGTGAGAGAGAGAAGGAAGGAGGAGAGGAGAAGGATGGAAGGAGGGAAAGGGGTGAGAGAGAAGAAGGAAAGGAGGAGAGAGGAGGAAAGGGAGAGAGAGAGAAGGAGGGAGAGAGAAGAGGAGGAAGGAGAGGAAGAGAGAAAGGAGGAGAGGAGGAAAGGGGAGAGAGAAGGAAGGCGAAGAGGAAAGGGTTGAGAGAGTACGTCTTCCCTTTCAGTCTACTCTTTTCGTACCTGCCATCTCTGATTCCCTAGAAGCCACGATGAGAAATTCCTTAGAAAGGCACATCCAGACAGGGAGATTAGCACGATCCGTGATGATGTCGAAACTGGAGAGGAATGGCGCGCACTGCTCTCACGGATGTAAACAATCTTGCGAACACGTAAAAACAAATTTTATCAATTTCAATAACCAATAATTTTCATATTTACTATATTGTTTTATAGGGTATATACTATATTTACTCATATTCTTTATGTTACAATTAAATTTATTTGACATAAAGGCAAATATTCTCGAAAATAGCTCTTGATTTGACTAGGCTGGGCTGGTTGACGGAAAGGTTTTCAAACTGAAACGATCATTATCGTCTGACCGAAATATCGACAATTCGCTCAAAATTTGACAAAATTTTTGAAAATAGTCAAACATTTTACAGAGAAAATGCTAGTGTGACAGTACCTTTACAGACCAAGCCAGAAAAGAGTGGAAAAAAGCGAAAGGAAACAATAAAAAATATTATAATCACGAAATGAATATAAATTTTTATTCTTTCTCAACGACATCGAGAAGAAAATTATCAAAAAGTCAAAAATCATGTGTAGTTACGAACGGTGTCTGTCAAGATGGTCCGGAGAAACTTTTAATTGGTTAACATTTTTTCGTTCAGAAGTCTCCATGGCGACGCGGGTATCAGGAGTAAATAAGATAAGAGAGATAAATAGAGGGACAGAGAAGAAAGAGAATGAGAGAGAGAGAGAGAGAGAGAGAGAGAGAGAGAGAGAGAGAGAGGAGAAGAGAAGAGAAAAAATGGTGAGAGCAAGAGGAGCAGGAGACATAAGAGGAAGCAAGAGATATCAGGCAGATGGATAAAAAAAAACTGTCTGCGAGACAATGAGAGAGAGAGAGAGAGAGAGAGAGAGAGAGAGAGAGAGAGAGAGAGAGAGAGAGAGAGAGAGAGAGAGAGAGAGAGAGGAGAGAGAGAGAGAGAGAGAGAGAGAGAGATAGACACAAAATATCTACCGACAGACTGAGTGTCTGACTGACAGAAACAGAGCGCGATAGAAAAGAAAAGAAGAAAAAAAAAACAGCAGAAAGATAACTTTGTAAAAAGAATGAAAGCTTTCCCGTGGCTAAGCATAATAACCTTACAAAATAACAAAGAACATCAATGACCAAATTCCATACTCAAAATGGACGCACGGACGATGTACTTCATAAGCAAGGACCAAATATTGGATGACAAATGAAGGGCAGATTGACAAGCGAGACGAGTTGATGGTGGACGACGGATGACTTGGTGTCAACGCCAGCGAATGACATGCCATGAGATAACTGATGAATGCTCGCCTCTATGGTCAATATTGATACTCGGCAACCTATCGTGCTGTGTAAGTGATTCCTCTTTTCAATCATTTCTTAGCAATTGATAGGTCGCTTGATAGATTTTTTTTATATCAACATGATTAATGGGTTATTAAATATCAAACAATATGAGATTACTATGACACGGGCCCTTTTTTATCAATCTTCCATTCATCTATCTTTTCATTCAATTATTTACTTACTTTCTTTATTCATTTTATTTATTCATCCACAAACTCAATTATTATATCTCCTTATTTATCAATTTCTCTATGTATTGCTAATATCTACAATCATCCGTATATTTACCTTTTCATCGCTCTATCTAGCTACCTATTCACATCCATTTATTCATCTATTTTAAAGGAGATGCGAGACCCTACAGAAAATTCGAGTCGCAGTTCCAATAATCTGCACCAGTAAGGCAATCCCAAGGCGTTAGTGATCGAGGCCTATGATGTAATTTCCTCCCGCTGGCTCGCTTTAGGCCTATAATCGTTGGCAAGTTAATGGAAGACTGAAACATACGGTCAGGCATTTCCATAAGGGTTGGGGGATGTGCATTGGATCCGTAAGCTGCATGGCAAGGAAGGGAGAGAAGGAGAGAAGGAGAAAGAGGAGGAGAGAAGGAGAGAGACATATATACATATACATATGCATATGCATATGTATATGTATATGTATATGTATATGTATATGTTATATTATATATGTATATATGTATATATGTATATATATATATATATATATATATATATATATATATATATATATATATATATATATATATATATACATATACACAAATATGTGTGTACACACATACACACACACACATATACGCATACACATACATACACATACAGGCATACATACATACATACACATACATACATATATATACACACATTTATATATATCCATGTATGTGTATATGTATGTTTGTATGCATGCATGCACACGTTTAGGCAAAGCTCAGGAACCCAAAATTGCATCCCTTCCCCCTCACCCTCCTAACCTCGCCGCCCACCCCGCACGGATATCATTGCCATCAAACTCTTAATTTCCTGAATCGGGTCAAAGGTCATTTGCTGCGTCATTTCAGTTATAGCTGTTATTATTTATTTACTCATTTATCTATGTGGTTATTTCTAGCCTAAATCCAAATCCTTGATCTCCATTTCAGTTTTATTAGCTCATTTTCGTTGTTTGCATTTTATTGTTTCTGTCTGGGTTTAATTCTCACACTTCTAGCATTATATTTTTTTTTATCTTAACGGTTTCACGTGCGTGGACACACGCACGCTCACACACACACACACACACACCACACACACACACACACACACACACACACACACACACACACACACACACACACACACACACCACACACACACAACACACGAAACCGACGAAAACGACGACATATTCATAATTCAAGAGTTACCCCTAAAACCCATTTTCTCTGGTATTCCCTACCTCCACAGAAAACTAGCTCATGAGGGTCTTGGTAGCCTATCCCCCTATAAAAAAGTCAACTATATTATATATTCTTTAAGACTCGTTTTTGTACATAAATAAATACATATATAAATCTATATATATATATACATACATACCTAAATGGACTTGCACGCGCAAGCACCCGCACACACAAACGCACAAATATGCGCACACAATCTTATATACAAACACACACACAAACACAAATAAACACGCACACACACGCACACACATACACACACATATATATGTATGTATGTATGTATGTATGTATGTGTATGTATATTTATATGTACAAAACATATGCACATGTGTGTGTGTGCGTGTATGTACGTATGTATGGTGGTATGCATATATGTATGCATGTGTGTGTATATATATATATATATATATATATATATATATATAATATATTATATATATATATATTTAACATATATTCATATACATAAAAAATGTATATATAGATAAACATCTATATACATATATGCATATGCATAATATATATATAATATATATATATATATATATATATATATATATATATATATATATATATTATAGTACATATGCATATACACACATATATATGTATGTATGTATTTATTGTATGTATGTATACAAGCATATATGTACGTATATGTGTATGTATGTATGTATATATGTATGCATGTATGTGTATGTGTGTATGTATATGTGTATGTATGTATGTATGTATGTATGTATGTATGTATGAAATGAATGAATGAATGAATGAATGAATGAATGAATGAATGAATGAATGAATGAATATATGCATATATGTATGTGTGTGTTTATGTATGTGAAATTATTTATGTATGTATGTATGTCTGCACGTATGTATGAATGAATGAATGAATGCATGTATGTGTGTGCATATATGTATATGTATATATATGTGTGTGTATATGTGTGTGTATATATATATGTGTGTGTGTATATATGTGTATATATATATATATATATATATATATATATATATATATATATAATATATATATGTGTGTGTGTGTGTGTGTGTGTGTGTGTGTGTGTGTGTGTGTGTGTGTGTGTGTGTGTATGTATGTATATATGTATATATATATATATATATATATATATATATATATATATATATATATATATATATATATATATATATATATCAGTGCTTTCCTCTGTCAGTAATTATGTATGATTATGGAATTACTGTATGTAAGTCTTTCTATCCTATCATTTGTTGCCTAGGATTTTGAAAAGTAGAGCTACGAATAAAAAATATATATTTATAGAATTCCGATCATTAATGTTAATCTTCCTTTATCATCATCATCATCACATCCTGTTTGTCATCATCATCAGCTTCATCGTCTTCATCATCGGCGCCACTGTCGTCATTATCGTCGTCATTGCCTTTGCCTTTTCCTTCATCATCATCTTCTCTTCTTCTATTTCTTCTTTTCTTTTCTTTTTCTTCTTCATCTATTTCTTCTTCTTCTTCTTCGTGGTCGTCGTCATTGTCATCGTCACGATGCCATCATATTCATCTTTATCATCTTATCCATCACAAAAACGAAGAAAGAGAGGAAGAGGCGAGGCGAAGAAGACAGCAAGAAAGGGTCAGAGACTACAACTGGGCCGAAGCCGAGGCCAGGCGGCCACCCACCTGTTTGAACGAGCTGAGCGCGCCGTTGATGCGCAGCGTGTCGGCGGCGATGGTGGCGATGCCCTCGGCGGCGTGCGTGGTGGCGGAGCAGGAGTCGAGGCGCGGCAGGTGGCGCAGCGAGGCGGAGGGCTTCGGGTGGTGGCAGTGCAGGCAGGTCTCGGGCTGCGAGTGCTGGCGGATGATGCGGTCGCGGTACGAGGTGGGCGCCACCACCACCACCTCGCTGCCGCCCTGCACGGAGCGCACGCTCTCGCGGGACGGCGCCCGCGGCAGGTGCGAGCACGAGCACCGCACCTGCGGCGCCAGCAGGCGGTACCCGCGGTACTCGGGCCGCGTGCTCACCTCGCGGGCGTGCAGCTCGATGTCGGGGACGGAGCGCGTGGCGCCCGCGTCGTGCTGCCCTTCGGGGGGGCAGCGCTGGCCAACGACGGCGGCGCTGGAGGGGAAGAGCGACGCCGTCACGCTGTCGCCGCTGTCGGCGCTCTCGCCCATCGTGATCAGTGGGCGGGGCATGGCGCAGAGGGGCGTCTCGGCCGTGGGCGGAGCCAGCAGGTTCTCGGTGCTTGGGGCGTGAGACACTCGGCTCTGGGGCGTTGCCATCACGCGACCTTCCTCTCGCCGGCACGCCCACCGCGCCACAAGGGGCCGCCCATCGGGCGCCTCACCCACATCATGCAAGCGCGGGC
>NW_020870183.1:234378-236878 GCF_003789085.1 Penaeus vannamei | reverse complement strand
CATTTTTCTCGTGTAATCTCCTTCCCTTCTGCGTTCGTTTCTTTACCTCTCCTTAGTTGTTTTCCATTTCCTTCATTCTCTTTCGTTACGACCTTATATGTACTGATTTTTTTCTTAACGAGACAAAAATAAGCTTGAGAGATTACTGTTGCCAGCATGAATGTAACCGTTCTATTTCAAATCATAATTAATATGGCCTAAGTCATTCCCACCTTGGCCTTAGCAATTACCAACTTGGCCTAAGTCATTCACACACCGGGCTAAGTCATTATCTGGCCTAAGTCACTCCCACCCTGGCCTAAGAAATTAATAATTTGGCCTAAGTCATTCCCAACCTAGCCTAAGTCATTCCCAACCTGGCCTAAGTCATTACCAATCTGTTCACAAGTGTCGCCAACCCTTGTCATTATATGTCCTAAATAATCAGTAAATTGTTAATAATCATCAAAAACCTGTCCTATATCATTGCCAGTATGATCACCATGATAATACTTAATACACTTAACTGCACCGACTTGCTAATGGTTACTATCATTAATACCAACCCATCCTAAATAATTACCACATTGTCAGTAATTATCCCCAACTTGTCAGTAATTATCACTAACTTATCCGTAATTATTACAAAATTATTATCACCAACCTGCCCTACGCCATCAGTAATCATTACCATCCTAATTAACCCACCTCTTTGCCTGTAGTTTTTTATTGTTATTCTAATCCTTTCCTTTTTACATTAATATATATTCCTAAAGTACATTCGTGTTTAGTTTATCTTTAGCATATGAAAAAGTAAGCAATATAATCAACGGGACAAATTGATTTACTTTGAATTTCTGTCTATTTGCCTTGCTCACCTCGTCCGCCTTACCTCCCTCACTCCCTCTTCTTTCTTTCTTTCACCCTCCCTCCCTTTTTTTCCTTCTTCTTCTTTCTTTCTTTCTTTCTTTCTTTCTCTTTCTTTCTTTCTTTCTTTCTTTCTTTCTTTCTTCTTTCTTTTCTTTCTTTCTTTCTTTCTCTTCCTCTTTCTTCTCCTGGTTATCTCCTCTCCCTCCCTCACCTCTTCCCTCATTTCTTATCGTCCCTCCTCCTTTCCCTCATTTCTCATCATCTCCCCTTTTCCATCCCTTCTTTTCGTCCCTCCCTCCCCTTTCCTTCCTTTCTTCTGTCCCTCCCTTCCTCTTCCTTTCTTTCTTCTGACCCTCCCTTCCCCTTTCCTTCCTTTATTTTCGTCCCTTCCCCTCCTTCCATTCTTTTCGTCCCTTCCCTTCCTTTCATTCTTTTCGTCCCTTCCTCCCATCTTCCTTCCTTTCACCTCGTCCCCTCTTTCCTCCCTCCTTCCCTCCTTTCTTTTCGTCTCTCTCTCTCTCTCTCTCTCTCTCTCTCTCTCTCTCTCTCTCTCTCTCTCTCTCTCTCTCTCTCTCTCTCTCTCTCTCTCTCTCTCTCTCTTCTCCATTACCCTGTCCGTCACCTTCCGCAAAAGGAGGCTGTGTATCAAAAGTCCCGTTTAAGCCTCCGAGAATTTTTCAAGATAAATTTCTCTCAAGATGAACGAGGATCGACAGCAGGGGGGGGGGAGAGGGATGGTGGGTGGGGAGTGGGGTGGTGGGTGGGGAGGGGAGGAAACCTTCTCCAGCTCAACAAAGGGCAGAATTGAGGGTAAAGGGAAGGGAATGGTGACGTGGGGAGAGTAATGGTGGAAGGGAGTGGGGAAGGGAGGAGAGATGTACATGAGTGTATTGATATGCAATAGGCTGCATTTTCTTCTCTTCCCCCTCTCTATCTCTCAACTACGCGCTCTCTCTTTCTCTCATCTTTTTCTTTCCCTTAAAATCAGCCAATATCTTTAATATAAAAATGACCCCTTTTCACATTTTATCCTCGAATCTCCTAAAAAACGAAATTTATTAACGCTGATGTTTCTTTCAAAAATAATTCCTCCGAGATGGGCAACAGTAACATCACGAACATTATTACCATTCAAGTTTCTTTTTAAAAATCATCCGAGAAAGGAGAAAGGAGAAAGGAGAATGAGATCGTGAATAAGATCGTCGGAAACATGAGAAGTCACTATGATAGGATAGAATTACCATTATTTTCATAGAGAAATTTGGCAACAAAGAGGGTGAAAAGGGAGGAAGGAGGGGAAAGGCAGAGAGAGAGAGAGAGAGAGGAGAGAGAGAGAGAGAGAGAGAGAGAGAGAGAGAGAGAGAGAGAGAGAGAGAGAGAGAGAGAGAGAGAGAGAGAGAGAGAGAGAGATTTGGAGGTGGATAGTTACAGTTAGGTGCAGACGGGGAAATATGTGTGATTTTAGATAGACGGATGGATATATAGACTGATAAATGGGTGGATGGAGGGATAGACACCTAAATAGCTTAACAGTTTGACAGATACATAGATATACACAGATAGATATGGATGTGATGCGGGTACGGATGTGGATGTGGATGTATATATAGATAAATAGGAGATATATATAGATAGATAGAGATACGCAAGT
>NW_020870183.1:219506-225935 GCF_003789085.1 Penaeus vannamei | reverse complement strand
CTCCTTCCCTCTCTCTTCCCTTCACTTCCCTCTTCCTCCCTCCCATCCTCTCTCCCTCCCTCCATCCTCCTCTCTTCCCTTCCTCCTCTCCTTCCCTTCCATCTCCTCTCCTTCCCTCCTCCCTCTCCCCTTCACTTCCCTTCCTTCCCTCCCATCCTCCCTTCCCTCCCTCCCTTCTCCTCTCTCCCCCCTCCCTCCTCTCTCCTTCTCTCCCTTCCTCACTTCCTCCCTCTCCACTCCTTCCTTCCTTCCCTTCCTTCCCTCCCTTCCTCCCACCCTCCCTTAGTCGTATTGTGGGTCGTCTTTGAGTCGTTGTCCATATTGGCGTAATTGCTTATCTTATCCGGGCGTGTTGCTGGGTAAAGGGGTGGGGGGGAGGGGGGGGATATAAGGGAGGAAGGAAGGGAGGGGAAGGGAGGGGAGATAAGGGAGGGAGGGAGGGGAGGGGAGATAAGGGAGGAAGGAAGGAGGGAAGGGGAGGGAAGATAAGGGAGGGAGGGGGAGATAAGGGAGGGCGGGGTAGGGGGAGGGATGGAGGGGGAAGGGGAGATAAGGAAGGGAGGGAGGGAGGGGGAGGGTGGGGAGATAAGGGAGGGAGGGAGGGGTAGATAAGGGAAGAAGGAGGGAGGGAGGGAGGGGGAGATAAGGGAAGGAGGGAGGGAGGAAGGGGGAGGTCGTCATGGTAGTTTCTTGTAAATAGAGATTTAGGTAATGGCGATGAATGTAAAAATAATAATAAGAAGAAGAATTAAGATAAAGATGATATAAGAAAATAACGATAAAGATAAAAATAAGAAGGAGAGTAAAGATAAAGTTGATAATAATAGAAACAAAGTAAATAGAAATAGATATAAAGATAATGATAATAGCAATAAAGTTAATAAAATAACCTTAATGATAACAATAAAGAAAATAAAGTCAATAAAAATCAACATAAAAGCAATAATAACAATAAAACAAATCAAGATAAAAGATAACCACAAACAAGTAAATAAACAACAAAAATTCCACAAAGATAAAATTTTTCTCCGCACTCGAACGCCGTACAGTGACGTCACAGCTCCCGGCGGCGTGGAATGCACATGGCAACAAAAATGCCGACGACAACAACAGCGGACCCCGTCTTATCGGACCACGTCTGTGCATCTCGATAAGGGAGGGTGAAGGGAGCTCTGCTTATCGCCGCCGTAAAGATATGGATGGTGGGTGGGGAGAGGGAGGGAGGGGGAGGGGAAGGGGGTGTTGAGGGGAGGGAATAATCGCCTTGTGCCATCGCTCGCCGACGTCGGATTCCGGCAATGACACGAAAGTCGGGTTCCCTTGGTCGGTTCGTCGGTTCGTCGGTCTGTCGGTCTGTCGGTCGGGTTCCCTTGGTCGGTTCGTCGGTTCGTCGGTCCGTCGGTCTGTCGGTCGGGTTCCCTTGGTCGGTTCGTCGGTCTGTCGGTCCGGGTTCCCTTGGTCGGTTCGTCGGTTCGTCGGTTTCGTCGTCTATGTCGGGTTCCCTTGGGTCGGTTCGTCGTCTGTCGGTCGGTTCCTTGGTCGGTTCGTCGTTCGTCGGGGAATAATCGCCTTGTGCCATCCCTCGCGACGTCGGATTCGGCAATGACACGAAAGTCGGGTTCCCTTGGTCGGTTCGTCGGTTGTCGTCGGTCTGTCGGTCGGGTTCCCTTGTCGGTTCGTCGGTTCGTCGGTCTGTCGGTCGGGTTCCCTTGGTCGGGTAGTAGGTCGGTCGAAGAGAAGAGAAGGGGGAGAGGGAGAGAGAGGAGAGAGAGTAGGATGGAAGGAGAAGAAACAGGGGGTAGAGTGGGAGAAGAGAGAGGAGAGAGAGAGAGTAGGATAGAAGGGGAAGAGAAGGGGGAGAGGAGAGAGAGGAGAGAGAGTAGGATGGAAGGAGAAAAAGATGTAGAGAGAGGGAGAGAGTGAAGAGAGAGTAGGATAGAAGGAGAAAAAGGGGGAGAGAGATGGAGAGGAAGAAGAGAGGGAGAGAGAGGAGATAGAGTAGGATAGAAGGAGAAGGAAAAGGGGGGGAGAGGGGAGATGAAGAAGAGAGGAGAGAGAGGAGAGAGAGTAGGATAGAAGGAGAAGAAAAAGGGGGAGAGAGAAGGAAGAGAGAAGAGACAGTGGGATAGAAGGAGAAGAAAAAGGGGGAGAGAGTGAAGAGAGAGTAGGGTAGAAGAAGAAGAAAAAGGGAGATAGAGATGGAGAAGAAGAAGAGAGGGAGAGAGAGAAGAGAGAGTAGGATAGAAGGAGAAGGAAAAGGTGGAGAGAGAGGAAGAGGAAGGACAGAGAGACAGAGCAGAGAGTAGGGCATAAGGAGAAGAGAAAGAAAGAGATTGAAAAGAAATCAGAGACAGTTAGAGAAGAGAATGAGAGAGAGAGGGGGGGGAAATAGGGATACGAAGAAGAGAGGAAGGGAAGAAAGGAGGGGAGAGGACTCGTGACACAGCAGGATCGAGCTGTATCATCCCCACCACCACCACCCCACCCTCACCCCCCAGGTATAAATAGACTGAACTGCACGAAGGAAATCACATACTTGGGAACTGATAAAGAGATGGGGAAGAAAGTGAGAGTGGAGGGAGAATGAGAGGGATAGGGGTGGGTGGGGATAGGAGAGGGAAAGGGGAGGGTGGGGATGGGAGAGGGAGAGGGTGGGGAAATGAGAAGAAGAGGGGAAGGGGAAAGAGAGGGAGAAGCGAGAGAGAGAGAGAAAGAGGAAAGGAAGTGAGAGAGAGAGGGAGGGAGGCAGAGCGGAAGGAGGAGGGAGAGTGGAGAAAAGTGAGAGGGAAATAGGAGAGGGAGAAGAGACAGAGACAGAGAAAGAGGGAAATAGAGAGAGGGGGAAAAGAGACACACAACAAAGAAAAGGAGAACGAGACACAGAAAGAACTAAACATATCCCCCCCCTCCCTCCCCTCTAAAAAAGGACACCACGAGAGTAAATGGAATAGATGTCTTGACTTTAAGTAAGAGAGATAAAGAGATATGGGGGGCGGGGGGGGGGGAGGAGTAGATAGACAGAAAGAGATAAAAGTCATTGGATTGCAGACAGCTTCCACGTAGCTGCCCCCCCCCTCCTTCCCCTTCCCCTTTCCCTTCCCCCCCCCCACCACGTCTTCCAATTCCCCTTCCCCCTCCCCTTCCCCCCCACCCTCCAACTCAATCCTCCCCTTCCTCCATCCCCTTTCCCTCCTACCCCATCCCTTCCCCCTTTCCACCCTCCCCAATCCCCCCCTCCCTTCCACCTCCTCACCCTCATATTTTATCTTTTTTTATCTTGTTTATCTTTATTATCAAAAAGAATTGAGCGTATGTACCCCCTCACCTTCAGAGGAGCCATAGATGATAAGAATAAAATAAGATAGTTCAGGATGTTGAAGAGGACTGATAAGATTTTCGGGAGGGTAGAAAGGGGGGGGAGGGGTACTCGTGATAAGGAATTTGGGAGTGGAGGGGAGGGAAAAGGAGGAAAGGGAGAAGGGGAGGAGAAGGGGTGGGGAGAATGGGGGAAAGGAGAAAGAGAGAGGAGGAGAATGGGGGGAAGGGGTGATAGGAGGAGGAGGGAGAGACAAGGTAGAGGAGGAAAGATGAGAGGAGAGGAGAGGAGGAGAGAAGTTAAAGGAAAGGAGGGAGGTGGAGGGTCTGAAGGAAAGGAGGGTTGGCGTCCGAGGAGGGAGTGGATGAAGGAGAGAAGGAAGGAGGGAGGGAGTGGATGAAGGAGAGAAGGAAGGAGGGAGGGAGTGGATGAAGGAAAGGGGGTAGCGTACGAAGGAGAGAAGGAAGGAGGGAGGGAGGGTCGCCAGGAGGGGCTATAAATGAGAGAAGTAAGGAAGGAGGGAGGAAGTGGTGAAGGAAGAATGAGGGAGGGAAAGAGTGGGTGAAGGAAAGAAGGAAGGAAGGAGGGAGGGAGTGATGAAGTAGAGAAGAAAGGAGGGCCGCGAGGAGGGAGTCTATAAAGGAGAGAAGGAAGGAGGGAGGGAGGGAGTGGATGAAGGAGGGAGGACCGCGAGGAGGGAGTCTATAAAGGAGAAAAGGAAGGAGGGAGGGAGGGAGTGGATGAAGTAGAGAAGGAAGGAGGAGTGGATAAAGTACGAAGAAAGGAGGGCCGCGAGGAGGGAGTCTATAAAGGAGAGAAGGAAGGAAGAAAGGAGGGAGGGAGGGAGGGAGTGGATGAAGGAGGGAGGACGCGAGGAGGGAGTCTATAAAGGAGAGAAGGAAGGAAGGAAGGGAGTGGATGAAGGAGAGAATGAGGGAGTGGATAAAGTACAGAAGAAAGGAGGGCCGCGAGGAGGGAGTCTATAAAGGAGAGAAGGAAGGAAGGAAGGAGGGAGGGAGGAGTGGATGAAGGAGGGAGGGCCGCGAGGAGGGAGTGGATGAAGGAGGGAGGGCCGCGCGGAGTGGTGGTGATACTCCCATGATGGATGGCGTTGTACAGTAATTCGTCTTGTGCGAGTGACGGGCGCTCTGTTCAACTGTAATGGGGTGGTGGAGGAAGGGCGGATTTACATGTAACCCCCTCCCCCTCCCCTCTCCCTCCTCTCTTTCCTTCCTCTATTCTCTTCTCTTTTCTATTTTCTTGTCTCTTTTCTTGTCTCTTTTCTGTCTTTTTTCTCCTCTCTCTTTTTCTTCTATTCTCTTCTTCCATCATCTCTTTCCTTCCATTCCTTCCTCCTCTGTTTCTGACTCCTCTCTCTCTCTCTCTCTCCATCTCCTCCCATCCTCCATCCTCCCTTCTCCTCTCCATCCTCCTTAATCTTCTCTCCTCTTCTCCCCTCCCTCCCCTCCTCTCCCTCCTCTCCCCTCCCCCCCAACGATTTACTACAGGGGGGCGTCGCGTTACCGGTGTACGAGTATTTAGTAACGAGGGAGGAGGAGGGAAGAAGGAGGAGGGAGGAGGGAGGAGAAGGGAGGGAAAAGGTAGGAAGAAGGAGGGAAAAGGGAGGAGAAGGAGGGAAGAGGGAAGAGGGTGAGAGAGGGAGGAGAAGGGAAGAGGGTGAGAGAGGGAGGGAGGAAGGGAGAAGAAGAGGTGAGAGAGGAGGGAGAAGGGAAGAGGGTGAGAGAGGGAGGGAGGGAGGGAGGGAGAAGGGAGGGTCGACCGTGTGTACAGTGGCCGTCATTTTGTTCAATCAATTTTTTGTCCTACATTTCTTTCTTGTAAATTTATCCTTTTATTTCACTTTATTTTACGACTTTGTTTTCCTTCCTATTCTGTAAATTATTTTTTTCTTTTCTTCTTTTCTTTTTGAAACTACAAAGAAAATACGTATTTTATTTTCTTCTTTTCCTTTAATTACCTTTAATTCCTCGGAATAAACAGAAAATATAAATAACCGAATAATAATCGGAATAGAAAAAAAATGAAATGTGTTGCATACTTAAAAAAAAAAAAAAATAATAATAATAATTATGATGACGTCTATAAATATATAAGCGAATAATTGCAGATTGAGCAATATTGCAATATCTGTTTAGCTAAAACTGCAGTGGAGTTATTATATCAAGCTAATTAGAACCATATAAGTATTGAACAAATCTTAAGGTATTGAGATGAACAGACCTTATATGAGATGAACAAATTTTATGGCCATGAACAAATCTTTAAATAATAATAGAGATTATTATTAAAATCTTAAGGTATTGAGATGAACAAACCTTATATAAGATGAACAAATTTTATGGCCATGAACAAATCTTTAAATAATAATAGAGATTATTATTAAAATCTTAAGGTATTGAGATGAACAAACCTTATATGAGATGAACAAATTTTATGGCCATGAACAAATCTTTATATAATAATAGGGACATTCTTCAAAGTATTATGAAATTTCTTAAACCTTGAATGAATTTAAGTATCTGATATACATAGAGAGAATTATATAATTAAATCTTTGGATATTAAAGAAATATTATCGAGGTTATGTTCGTATAATTTNCCCTCTCTCTCCCCCCTCTCCTTTTCCCCTCCTCCTTCCCTCTCTCTTTCCCCCTCACCTCCCTCCCTCTCCTTTCTCCCCTCCTCCCTTCCCCTTCCCCCCTCTACCCCACCCTCCCTCCTTTCTCCCCTCTCGTCTCCCCTCCCTCTCCCCCTTCCCCTCTCTCCTCTTGCCTCAACCCCCTTCCCCTCTACTTTACTCCCCCTCGCCTGCCCCCACCCCTCTCTCTCCTCACCTTCCCCTCCTCTCCTCCTTCCCCTCTCTTCTCTTTCCCCTCACCCGATCGCAACAATGGTCTCTTGAGGTGTGTATTGACGTGTGTGGGTCCCCCCCGGGGATCGCTCTGGGGAAATTACTCGCTCTGTCTCCCTCCTTTTTCGTCTCCTGTTGGCCGTGTCCTCTCCTCTCTCTTCTCTCCTCTTTCTCTTTCTCTTTCCCCTCTTCTCTCTCTCTCTCTCTCTTCTTTCTTTCTCTCTTTCTCTCTTATTACTTC
>NW_020870183.1:212006-214506 GCF_003789085.1 Penaeus vannamei | reverse complement strand
GGAGAGGAGGAAGAAATTAGAAGACGAAGAGAGTGAGTGGGAGAAGAAGAAGAAGAAGGGAGGAGGGAGCAAAGCCAGAGAGAGAGAGAGAGAGAAGAGAAGAAAGAGAGAGAGAGAGAGAGAGACGAGAGAGAGAGAGAGAGAGAGAGAGAGAGAGAGAGAGAGAGAGAGAAGAAAAGAAAAGAAAGAAGAGAGAAAGACAGACAGGAGACAGCCAGACAGACAGACAGAGCGAAAGCGGGAAAAAAGTGAGCACCAAACGCGAAAAAGGGTTCAAGCGCGGGAAAAAATTGCAGAAAGGGAAATAAAAGCCCGTCACTCAGAATATTCTACGAACACACAACAACGCCAAAAAAAAGAAGAAAAGAAAAAAAAAAAAAGAAGTGCAACAACACACGTTATTAATTATACAAAAGGGAAAAACTTACCTTTCCTTCCCTCTTCTCTCCTCCTCCCTTTCTCCACCGTCCCTCCCTTCTTCTCTCCCTATTCACCTAGCGTCTCCCCTCCCCCCCTTTCCTCCCCTTCCCCCCTCCCTTCTCTCGCTTTCCCCTACATCTCCCCCCCCCCCCTTCCCCCTCTCTCTCCCCCCTTCTGCTCTCCCTATTCCCCTAACATCTCTCCCTCCCCCTCCTTATTCTCCTCTCTATTTCCTATCTTCCTATTTCCTACCCCTTTATTTATTTCTTCTCTTCTCCCACCATCTTTCTCCTCTCTCTCTCACTCCTTAACATCTTTCCTCTCTCCCCCTTCCACTCTTTCCTCTATCTCCATTCCTCCATTCTTTTTTTCTCTATCTCATCTCTCCAGTATTATCATCATTATTGTTATTATTATTATTATTATCATATTGTTATTTTATTATTATTTATAATTATTATTGTTATTATTAATTATATCATTCATTGTAATTTCTTTTATTGTTTTTTGTGCTCTCACTATTATTATTTAATCAAAACTATCATTATTGTTATTGTTATTGCTTGTTATCAACATTTTTCATTTCTCATCTTGTCTTCCAAAGTTCGAATCAGTCCATATAATTTTTCTATCTGTATTTCTTTATAAAAATATTTAGTTCTTATGCGCGCCTCTTCAAGATTCCTTTTTTTTTTTTGTTAAAGAGAAAAATCTTAAAATCTTGTGATATTAAATCGGGAACCACGTTATCGGCAGTTGGTTTAGGTTAAGCGAGAGAGGGTGAGGGAGAGGAGGGGAGGGGGTTATAGGCGAGGTGAGGGTGAGGGAAAGGGATGGGGTGTAGGAGGGGTGGGTGAGGGTGAGGGTGAGGGAGAGGGTGAGGCAGGGGGGAGAGGTGAGGGAGGGGGAGGGTGCGGAGGGGTGAGGGGGTGAGGAGGGGGGTAGGGAAGGGGGACAGCGAGGGTGAGGGAGAGGAGGGGGTGCAGGAGGGGGTGAGGGAGGGGGAGGGGGTATAGGCGAGGGTAGGAGGGGAGGTGTATAGGGTGAGGAGGGGGAGGGGGTATAGCGAGGTGAGGAGAGGGGAGAGGGAGGGGGTTGCAGGAGGGGGAGGTGAGCGAGGGGGAGGAGAGGGAAGAGGGGAGGGGTGAGGGGAGGGAGAGGGAGGGGGTGTAGGAGGGGGTGAGGCGTGAGGGAGAGGGAGGGGTATAGGCGTGGGGGAGGGAGAGGGAGGTGTGCAGAGGGGGTGAGGGTGAGGGGAGGGAGGGGTGCAGGCGAGATGAGGGAGAAGGGTGAGGGAAGGGAGAGGAGGGGGTGCAGGCGAAAGGAGGGGTGATGGTGAGGGGGAGGCGCTGAGGGGGGTGAGGGTGAGGATGAGAAAGGGCGGAGGGGAGGAGGGGAGAGGGGGGGATGAGGAGCAAGAGAAGGAGAGGTGAGGAGGGGGAGAGAGTGAGAGTGAGGAGGGTGAGGGAGGGGGAGGGGGAGGGGAGGGGGAGGGAGGGGGTGAGGGTGAAGGGAGAGGTGAGGGTGAGGGAGAGGGAAGGGAGGCGAGGGGTGCAGGCGAGGTAGGAGAGGGAGGGGGTGCAGGCGAGGGTGAGGAGAGGAGAGGAGAGGACAAGGGTGAGGAGAAGGTAAGGGCGGCGGTGAAACAGGAGAGAGAGATGATGTTGATGGGAAGAGAACAGAGAGAGGAAGAAGGACAGAGAGAGAGAAAAATGCTCTTTATGAATACGAACTGACGAAATTCACACAGAAACCCCCCGAAATTCCTTTTTTCAAAGAAAGATAGAGACAAAAAAAAAAGTCTTAACCTTGCGCCCTTTTACTATGCGCACGAGAACATCTGCAAATCCCACCTGTGCAATATTTGAGGCTCTTGCTTAGAAATTGCTGCAAGATTTAGGAGTGCAAATGGCGGTGCTCCTCCAGTTTCTAGGAGGTCAGGCGCCTCCAGGTGTGGGCTGCCCCTCGGGATGCGGGAGGTTCTGTGATGGATGGATCGAGCCAGAGAGAAGAAAAAAGGAAAAAAAGAAAATGGCGCGGGATGGGAAGGCGGTTGGAGTGTTTTGGCGGGAACGGCGCA
>NW_020870183.1:201747-203732 GCF_003789085.1 Penaeus vannamei | reverse complement strand
TCTCTCCTCTCTCTCTCTCTCTCTCTCTCTCTCTCTCTCTCTCTCTCTCTCTCTCTCTCTCTCTCTCTCTCTCTCTTCTCTCTCTCTCTCTCTCTCTCTTCTCTTCTCTTCTCTCTCTCACTCTCCTCTCTTCCTTCTCTTTTCTTCTCTCTCTCCCATTCACTCAAGAAATGTCTAGACCGACCGTAATGAAACTGCCGATAACAATAATTAAAACGGAAATCAAAATCATCATCATCGAGACGATATAATATCTTCTAAATTCACGAAGATCATAAAAGAGCACAAAACAAACAGATAAAACACTTCGAAGGGACAGACATATCGAGAAACTTGTAATTCAGATACGGCTGAAGTCCCCGAAGACATAAATAAGAATGGGAGGCACAGATGGCATTCGCTCAGTTGAAAAAATACACTCGCGGAGGTCGGGTTACGCGCGCGCTCTCCCGGGCTCCTGATAACGCTGGCTGTGACGTCACGTGATTTGCTGGGACATGCCTTGATACGGATCCATGTCACCGTTTCCGCTCCCAGACACGCTCAGACACGCTCGTACCTTTGCACGCATACAGACACTGGGGTTCGGATACGCTTACTTGTACGCGATGCCATACGGATGTATTTATGTATGGAAAAAAAACACGTAGATATGTATGCATATGGATGTATAATGTACATGTATATATACAGAGGCATACATATACTTAAAAATAAACATTATACTTATAAACACACGCACACACACACACACACACACACACACACACACACACACACACACACACACACACACACACACACACACACACACACACACACACACACACACACACATACCAACCTTATCTCCACGTAATCTCTATTTGATCTCGGATTCAAAAGGACAAAGACAAAGCCGACCCCCTCCCCCCCCCCCCCCGCCACCCCCCTAAAAAAGGAGAAAAAAGACCCATTGACAGAATTTCCAATTAGCTGATGAAGGACTGGCACTGACAAGAGATCCTGGAATAATCTAGATTATTCTTTCGGCGACTAATTTCTCTCTCTCTCCCTTCCTATCCCTGCCTCTCCTCTCCTCCTCCCCTCCCCTCCTCCCCTTCTCCCTCCTCCTCCCTCCTCCATCCTTCCCTCTCCTCCTTACCTTCCCACCAGTGCAGTCCTCTACACACACATACACACGTGCGCATGCACAGAAACGCGCGCTCGCGCGCTCACGCACACACACACACACACACACACACACACACACACACACACACACACACACCACACACACACACACACACACACACACACACACACACACACACACACACACACACACAACACACACACACACACACACACACACACACGCACGCACACAGAAGAGAGAGAGAGAGAGAGAGAGAGAGAGAGAGACGAGGAGAGAGAGAGACGAGAGAAGACGAGATGAGAGACAGAGAGAGAGAGAGAGAGAGAGAGAGAGAGAGATAGAGAACGAGAGAGAGGGAGAGAAGAGAGAGAGAGATAACGAGAGAAGAGAGAGAAAGGGAGAGAGCGAGCAAAGGGAGAGGCCCAATTTTTGTGGTCTGAAACCTCGCACATCTGGCAGCCCGGCGCCGCTCCTGCTGCCGTTGCCGCTGGACTTTGGCTATTGAAAATTAGCGCACGGCGGACTGGGCCAGAACAGAGCCTGGAAACAGTGGTGATCCAGGGAGCGATAGCGCTGGACAAACATGGCCGGCCCCTGCGTTGGCCCTTCCCCCTCCCTCCTCCTCTCTTTCTCTCTCTCTCCCCTCCTCCTCCTCCTCCTCCTCTCTCTCTTTCTCTCCTCCTCTCTCTCTTTCTCTCCCTCTTCCTCCCCCCTCCTCCTCCTCTCTCTCTTCTCTTCCCCTCCTTCTCTCTCTCCTTCTCTCCCCCTCCTCCTCCTCTCTTCTCTCCTCCTCTTCCCCTTTACTCCCCCTCCTCCTCCTCTTCCCCCGCCTCCTTCTTCCCATCAC
>NW_020870183.1:186747-196747 GCF_003789085.1 Penaeus vannamei | reverse complement strand
TTCTAGTGATGTGGCAACGCCGCAGGATCTCCATGTAGGACCGAACATGTCGTACGCTGAAAATTACTACCGGACTTGTCCTAAACCTTTTCATTACGACTCCAAGTCTTTGTGAAAATATTAATTATCGCGAACAGACTAAAGAACACGAAGATGAAGAGGGAGACGCGAGGAACATAAACGGAGGGAAATTAAAGGACGACGAAAGGTGGGAGTTTAGTTTGTAAATAGTGAGGTAAAAAGTGTGTGTTCGGCGGGTAACGGCGGCGGCTTTGAACTCGGAGCTCGGGCGGTTGGTGCGGTGGCGGCTTGTCCTGGTGGGCGGTGGGCGGAGAGCAGTGTCACGTGCCCGCCGCGGCCTTGATCGTGACAAACACAAGGCTTCCTTCCGAGGAGGACTTGACGGGAGTCGTCGAGTGGCGCTCGGAGAAGAGCATTCGGGCTTTCACTTAAATGTTTGTTTAGTTTTTCGTACAACATCGTTCCGGCAGAGAGAGACAGCGAGAGAGGGAGGGAGGGAGGGATGAGAGAGAGAGAGAGAGAGAGAGAGAGAGAGAGAGAGAGAGAGAGAGAGAGAGAGAGAGAGAGAGAGAGAGAGAGAGAGAGAGAGAGAGAAGAGAGAGAGAAGAGAAGAGAGAGAGAGAGAGAAACAGAAAGAGAGAGAGAGAATGAGAGGCCGAGAGGCGCGTTCCTCTAACAATACTCTCCTGTGAGTGGAGCCCAAATATACAGCCCTTCATCCATTTTGATTGATCAAGCGATGGTAGTAAACAAACGTTCATATCGACTGATAGATGGATGGATCCCTTCCTTCCCCCTACACCCCCGCCTCCCCTCCCCTTCAACAAGGATCCCGATTGTTTCCCTAATTAGACGGCTTCTCTCTCTCTCTCTCTCTTCTCTCTCTCTCTCTCTCTCTCGCTCTCTCTCTCTCTCTCTCTCTCTTCTCTCTCTCTCTCTCTCTCTCTCTCTCTCTCTCTCTCTCTCTCTTCTCTCGTCTCTCTCTCCTCTACTCTCCTGGGTCTTTCTCTCGTCCCTCTCCTCTTCCGCGTTTATCTCCCCTTGCTTCTTCCCGTTTCTCCTACGCAGGCTTAAGGGCCAACCAACATCCTGCGGTAATTGTTTGACAAGCTTTGTTTCTTAGTCTCCGTGTTTATGTTTTGCCCATTGTACCCCTCTGCGGCGCCACAGTACTGCCAAACATAGGTCACATCCCTCGCTTGTTTATCGTCATGGTAACACTGTTCGCTCGCTTAGGAGAAGAATCCTCAGAAGATTATTTACATGTGGATTTTTTTTTAAGGGGTTTAGAAGATGTGGAGTTTTATTTTTCTTTCTTTTGGGGAAAGTTTAGCGTTTCGGGGATTGGTTGATTGACAAAAAGAAAAAGGATAAAAGACGGAGAGTAACGAAGGGACGGTGACGAAAGAGGGAGGAAAGTCGACGAAAGCCCTTGGGTCGTGCTTCGTTCGGCCTGAAGACATATACACAGCCACGGAGGAATCTTTGTGTTTATGTGAACCTAAACTGAACATAATAATGCCTCTGTCTTGTGTTTGGTTGGAAACGTTCAAAGCGCAGTTCTCCCTTTTTTGTCCTTCCTTTGTCGAACAGTGTCTCAAATCTTCCCTTGTCAACAAAGGTCATTATCATGGCTTAGTCTTAAAGGCCTTCCGACCTTTGATGATTGCGACAGAACCCAGGTAAGGTATTGGGAATCAAACATACGCAGACAGACAACACAGCCAGACATAAACACATACACACGCACACACACACACACACACAGAGAGAGAGAGAGAGAGAGAGAGAGAGAGAGAGAGAGAGAGAGAGAGAGAGAGAGGAGAAGAGAGAGAGAGAGAGAGAGAGAGAGAGAGAGAGAGAGATTCTGACCTCTATATCGAAGCCTCTTCTTTCTTCAGTAACTGAATTAACAAAGAAAAATGTTTATATATAATGGTCTGGGATATAATTGAGTCTTTTTTCTCTCATTCGTCATCACCATCACCATGATGACGACGATGACGACGACGACGATGATTATATATCTCTCTTTCTTGTTTCTTCATTAGCATCATCTCTCTTTCTATCGCTCTCGCTGCTACACATGTATATGAACCGCCGAATAACATTAGCGCGAATGATAAAGTAAAGCTGTTTGGAAGCCCCCTTTATGTAATCGACCTTTGAGGACGACCCTCAGAGCCCAATGGACCTGTGCGTGTAAGAGCGAGTCGTCCTGCGCATTACGATATATATACCAATTAGTGTGAAGTCCGGGTGAAGGTGGATAGAGGTACATTAAAGTGGGGTTGTGTAAACGGCTGGTCTTTAAAGAGACGCGAAGACCGCAGCGAGTGAGTCCGCCCCAGGCCAATTATGTTGACATTTGTCTTCAATTGGTCGGTCATAATAACACTTCCTTCTCGCTGCGTCTCGAAGGATGATTTTCCTTTCCAAAACCCCCCTTTTCACAACTTCTGCCATTTTCTTCTCCCTCAACTTACCCTTTCCTTAACCGGGGATAAGTTGGTCAGTCGTTCTTGCTGTTGTCGAATACAGAATGAGGGAAGGGAAGGACAGAATCGTGGTAGAAGAATGATAGGAAGAAGAATTGGAAGAAATGATGATAGGAGAAGAAAGAAGGGGAGGGGGATAGGGGTAGGGGGCAGGGCACGGCTTTTGTAGAGGGCAGCGGGAGTGGGGGAAACAAGAGGTGATTAGAGGAGTGAAGTACTTGGCTTTTTCAACGCTGAGGAGGAGGGAGGAGGGCGAGGGGGGGGGGCTGATGTGATGGTTTAGTAAATTGGTTGGATTAAGATGATTAGTCCCGGCGGGCCGTCTTCAAATGAGGTATAAATAAATGAGGAAGGAATAAAGAGAAAGAAAAAACCGTCGCTGGAGAATCGTCTGGAAGGATTTTCGTCATTATCTGGCTGGGAGAGAGTCCTTCGGGGTCGTCATTTGCTGGTTCTCCCTCGAGGAAAAGAGAGAAAAAAATGCTCAAATGTAGTGAAGTGAATAACCCCGCATTACAAGGGCGGCTTTTGTTCCCGGCGGCGCTCGAGCTAAATGGATCCCCGCGTGTGGCGTTCCCGGGCGAGAGGCATTGTGTCGGCGGGCGCCATTTTCCTGCCTCGGCCACTGGCGGACGGACGCGGCAGGTGAGACAATGGCCTTGGCGTCATGGACCCCTATTGTGCTCCTTCGCCTGCGGCGCCTGGACCCGGCCTCCCTCTCCGCTCTCCACGCCTCCGCCGCAGCGAGCAGAGCGGCAGGCTCGTCCAGGGCGCGGCACCGACTCAAGCTCCCAAAGATGGTCAGCGACAGAGAGAACAATGGGTGAGCGTGATTGGTGCACCTGACGCTGTGGCTGGCCAATCGCTCGCCTCGCTTTGTTCCAAGTTCGATCTGCGCGGCAAAGGGCCGGCGGGCTGCGGAGATGCTAGTGTTCTCTTTTTGTTTTCGAGACTCTTTCTCTGACTGTGCTTTTGTGGTTGGGATTGGTCATCTGCCGTTTCGTAATGCGTCTCGGTGTGGAGAAGTATGTCCTGCTGTATTATAGATTGTATCGCGTGATGGCTGATAGAAAACGGAGGCGCTTGGTGAGGTGTCGACGAGCCCCTTCACAACAATATTTGCATTTGTTTGCGATTGTAGTTTATTTGTTCTTGCAGTAGAATTGTGAATATCTCACATTCCGCGTAAAAGATACAACAATGAGCATTTTATCTACAGAAACAACATCTTAGAATCAGAATAACCGACGCAACGAAGACATTGGGAAGGCGTTCGAATGTGTGCATTGTAACTTGCGCATCTCTCGCCGTGCCACTCCGGTTCGCATGGACAGAGATGCACAATATTGCTAATTGCGGGTCGTATGCGAGAGACATGCATTCGAACGGGAACAATGCATGTGATGATGATTGTGATGATGACTGTGGAGGTGAGAATGACATCCCAGGAGGCAATTTAGGCGATACTTGTTTGAATGTGAAGCCGCGAGGTTGTTGAACTCGACTCGACCTTACGAACGAATGGTCTCCTATGCAGTCTCACTGAAGATGTTTAGGAGAAAGGAAGGAGAGGGAGAGAGTGGGGGGGGAGAGAATATGTTTGCGCGCGTGAGAGAGAAGAGAGAAGAGAGAAAGAGAGAGAAGAGAGAGAGAGAGAGTTATGATTAATGATAATGCACCCTGCACACAAAAGAATTGCACGAAAAAGGGTGCAATTAAGCCTAAAGGAGACCTGTGACAATGTGCAGCGCTACGCAATCTGACGCATTTATGAATTGAGATTGGGATGCAAATCAGACGGGGGCCGGAGGAGGGGAGGGGGGGGGGAGAAGGGGCGGCGGAGGGAATGGAAGAATGGGAATGGAGGGACGACCCGCCTGCATAGTGCGACGCCCACGTTCCGTCTGCAATTATCGCTGCAACATTTCTGCGTGATGAAGGGAAAGAAAGAGAAGGCGAAAAAGCTTAATGATGCGAGGAATATGGATGACTTGCATGTGGAATATCGTGCGGTCGGGGTTTGTGCGCGGGTGAGTATCTCTGTCTCTCTCTCTATATCTCTGTCTTTCTCTCTCTCTCTCTCTCTTCTTCGTTTCTGTTTTCTCTCTTCTCTCTGTCTGTGTGTCTCTCTGTCTGTCTGTCTCTCTCTCTCTCTCTCTCTCTCTCTCTCCTCTCTTCTCTCTCTCTCTCTCTCTTCTCTCTCCTCTCTCTCTCTCTCTCTCTCTCTCGTGTCTGTTCTTTGTCTGTCTGTCTTTCTCTGTCTCTCTCTGTCTTTCTTTGTCTCTCTCTTCTCTGTCTCTCTCTCTCTCTCCTCTCTCTCTCTCTCTCTCTCTCTCTTTCTCTCTCTCTCTCTCTCTCTCTCTTCTCTCTCTCTTCTCTCTCTCTCTCTTTCTCTCTCTCTCTCACGCCGGCATTTAAAGTTCCAAGTTCCCCTCACGTGACGAAATGGAAGGGTGGGAAAATGAGGGGAAAGTGTAATGCCCCTCAGCAAGTATTTCCGGAGTTATGAAAACACCAACATATACTTCACGCGGGGAGTAAAGTGTGGCATTAGAAAAAATAAAACACGACTCTCCCCTCCTTTTTCCTCACTCCCCCCCCTCCCCTCTCTCTCTCCCCTCCTCCTCTTCCTCCTCCTTCCCTCTCGCCTCCTCCTCGTCCCCCTCCCCCCTCCCCTTGCCTCTGCCGTCACACCCTCCGCCCTTCTTCCAAGACATTTCGGATTCTTTCTCCTTCTTATTCCCTCCCTCCTCCCCCCCCCTCCCCGTTTCCCACTCCCCCTACCGGCCCTCCCCTTCTCGCCTGATACACCACCCTGAGTTCCCCATGGCCACCAGTGAGAAATGAGTGGCTCTCCCCCCCCCCCCTGCTGCCTGCCCCTCCCCTCCCTCCCCTCCCCTCCCCTCCCCCCTTCCCCACTTCCATCCTACATCCTGCACTCCCTCCGGTTCTTACAACTTCACCTTATATTTTTTTCTTTTCTTTTTTTCCCCTCTTTTCATTCCACCTCTTCCGTTCTTCCTTTTCTTCTCTCTCTCCTCTCTCATCTCTTCTAACCTCTCTCGATCTCCTCTCATCTCCTCTCCTCCTATCATCCTCTCCTCCTCTCTCTCCATCCCTCACTCTCCATCTCTCTACTTCCTCTTCTCTACTCATTCTCTCCTCTCTTCTCTCTACTCCTCTCTCTCTCTCCTCTCTCTCTCTTCTCTCTCTCCTCTACTCTCCTCTTCTCTCTCTCCCTCCTCCTCTCTCTCACTCACTCTCTCCCCTCTCTCATCATCATCTACATCTCCCCTCTCTCACCTTACTACTCTCCTTCCCCCTCTCTCTCTTCTATTCTCTACTCTTCCACTCGCGTTACTTGTGCTCTGTCGCTACATTCCCCACTTTACTTGCCAAATTCCTCTCTTGCAACCAACAACATATTCCGTATCAGATACTTTCCGCATACTGTATTTTTTACATCTCCCTTAATCTCTCTNAAAAAAAAAAATATATTGTATTTTATTGGTCATGCACTGAATTGCATTAGTGCCTACTTTGCAACACATAAAGCTGCAATCAACATAGCAGACGGCTGTGATTGCTATGTGCACACAGACACGCTCTGGTCTCTGTCTCTATTCTTTCTCTTTCTCTATATCTTTCTTTTCTTTCTCTTTCTCTATCAGAAATATTCTTCTTTCTCTCTCTCTATCTCTTTCTCTAGGTATCTTTCCCTTTTCTTTATTTATCTCTATCTGTCTCTCTATCTATCTGTCTATCTATCTATCTATTCTATCATCTTCTATGAAACACAAATACTTATACACACAGATAAAAAGAAACCGCCATAATAAAATATTATTTTTTTCTTCATTGCGACCGTGCTTCCGTCTGTCCATCCTACGTGTACGTATTTCTACGTCTCTGTGCTTGTGTCTGAATCCATGTACGTGTCTGTTTCCGCGAAAGCACAGCCACGTACGTCCATGTGCCTGCTGAAAGAATAGTCACGAAGGCCAGCTGTTACGCTCTGTTCTCGACGGCGCCTCATTGTTTACACTCTCGTTCCGTTGGCTTGAGGCCTACGATGCGCGGTGACTGTTTTTTTCTGACACAGAGAGAGAGGAGAAGGAGAGAAGAAGAGAGAGAGAGAGAGAGAGAGAGAGAGAGAGAGAGAGAGAGAGAAGAGAGAGAAGAGAGAGAGAGGAGAGGAGAGAGAGAAGAGAGAGAAAGAAAGAGAGAGAGAGAAAGAAAGAGAGCCAGATAGAGAGAGAGAGAGAGAGAAGACAGTCAGACAGACAAGACAGACAGACAGACATTTCGGTGCAACCACTTGCAACATACGTCAACGTTCTGCAGATCATATGCAATTAAACTAGAATGAGCATAATCCCGGAGAATGTTGCAGAACCGCAAGATAAAAATCATGCATGTTCAGTGTTCGTGCATGACCCTCGTCGGCCATTTCACTGTGTTCGATTTAGTTCTGTATTTATTCTTTTTTTCATTTTATTTTATTGTTATTTTTTATTATGAAAGTATTACTGAGGTATTTTTATAATGTTGGAGATAATAGTATTTTTGTTATTGTTATTTTTGTTATTGTATATTGTTATTATTATATATTATTATATATTATTATATTATATTATTATTATATTATTATTACTGTTATCATTCCTTATTATTATTATTATCATTGTTATTATTGTTTTTATCATTGTTATTATTGTTATTGTCACTATCATTTTATTGTTATTGTCACTATCATTATTGTTGTTTTGTTATTATTATTATTTTCATTACTATTATCTTAATCATCATCATCATCATCATCATCATTATTATTACTACTATTACTATTACACCCACCGCCACTGCACCCACGTCTCTCTCAGCCAATCACATCTTCCCATTCTCAACCATTCACTCTTTCATATTTTCCGATCAGCATGAGGCAAATGTCGCTCTGATCACTGTAATATTCATGGATTATTCTTCGCCGAGAGATTTGCCCTTCCGACCATCAATAAGGTGTTCGGTCGTCACAGCGATGGGGAGTGCCGAAGCCGTTGCCGAGTCTGTTTTGTGGCTTCGTTCGATCAGAGCGGAGTTCTTCTCTCTGAGTCTCTTCTCTCTCTCGTCTCTTCTCGTCTTTCTCGTTCTCTTTCTCCTTCTCTTTCTTCTCTTCTCTTCTCTTCTCATCTCTCCTCTCTTTCTTTCTCTCTTCTCTTCTTTCTCTTCTCTTCTCTTTCTCTTCTCTTCTTCTCTTCTCTTCTTCTCTCTTCTCTTCTCTTCTCTTCTCTTCTTCTTTCTCTTCTCTTCTCTTCTCTTCTCTTTCTCTTCTCTTCTCTCTCTTCTCTTCTCTTTCTTCTCTTCTCTTTCTCTTCTCTTCTCTTCTCTTCTCTTCTCTTCTCTCTTCTATTTATCTATCTATATTTTCTATCTCCGTTTCTCTTTTTACCGCTTTAAAAACAGGAAGGGCCATAGGCACACCACACACACCACACACCACACACACACACACACACACACACACACACACACACACACACACACACACACACACACACACACACGCACACACACCACACACACACACAGACACACACACACACACACACACACACACACACACACACACACACACACACACACACACACACACACACCGAAAATTATCGCCTCATCCTAAACAAAGAAACTGTCAACAGCCACTTATGAAAATGGTCTTTAATAGTTCCCACAAAAAGCTCCCCCATTCTCTGAATTAATTCCGTATATAAAAGTGGTTAAAAAGAAAGACAGCTAGCGTGTTTAAATTGCGCGCGGAAAATATAGCGCTGTGTGTTATGCCTGAATAACGGTCATTTTTTTTTTCAAATCTCCGGGCTTTATTCGGACACGATGGAAATGTCCGAATTGTGGAATTAGGAAAATGGAAGCGTGCTGTGTGTTTTTATTCTTTTTGATTTGTTCAAATGGCGCTCTTTAGTGGCGGTTTAATTTTGGGATTTCAAAAGAAAAGTGCTTTCAATTATTTCTTTTGGCGCAGTCTTTATATATTTTCTTTGAAGAGGGTTAAGTTGTATGTCTTTTTTTGTGTCGAATACGAAAAAAAAAACATATAAACATGATCCATTTCTGACGGTGAATCTAGACGTATTTTTTTAAACGGAATAATATACGGTGTTTCAAACCGTGACTGACGTGTGGGAATTCATCGCTGGCTTCTGCATAGCATAGTTGCGGTTTCGAACGTTGCGAAGCGCGCCGGATGCTTCAGCTCCTCTGTTCCCAGCCGTGTTTCATTCTCTTTTTCCCGCCGTTTCTCTCTTTGTTTCTGTCTCTATGTCTGTGTCTATATCTGCCTGTCGGTCTTTATCTCTCTATCTCTTCTTTATTTTTTTTTTTTTTCTCTTTCTTTCTTCTTCTCTTCCTCTCCTCTCTCTCTCTCTCTCTCTCTCTCTCTCTCTCTCTCTCTCTCTCTCTCTCTCTCTCTCTCTCTCTCTCTCTCTCTCTCTCTCTCTCTCTCTCTCTCTCTCTCTCTCTCTCTCTCTCTCTCTCCTCTCTCTCTCTTCTCCTCTCTCTCTCCTCTCCTCCCCTCCCTCTCTCTCTCTCTCTCTCTCTCTCTCTCTCTCCTCTCCTCTCTCTCTCTCTCCCTCTCCCTCTCCTCTCCCCTCTCCCTCTTTCCCTTTCTCTTCTCTCTATCTCTATTTATCTTTGTATCGTGGAATTTTTTCTTTATTTGCCCCATTTATTCAATTTCTCGCAACCTTCCCTATTCATCCCCCATTTTTATTATCTCTTTCCTTTACATCCTTCCAACATTTCTTCATCTCGAATTTTTTTTTAAATTCAAATACCATCTTTTTATCTGTAAAATACCATCCATCTTTTTCTTTCGTGACAGAATTACATGAATATTTTACCTCGTGATTTTCTTCATCTTCTTCTCTTTCTGTTTTTTTTTTTTTTTCTCCTTTGCAATAACACCTTCCGACTCGTCTGTGATTGCGAAAATGCAGGCTTGATTTTTTTTTTTTTTTTTTTTTTTTTTTTTTTTTTTTTTTTTTTTTTTTAGCCACGTCACGAAAAAAAGGTTTTTGTTGTTGTTGTTTTTGGTGTTTTGTTTTCTTGGTTTATTTTGATTTTGTTAATTTTGTTGTGTTTTTGTTTAGTTTGTTTTTTTGTTTTTTATTATTTCGTTGTTTATCATGTTGTATGTTTGTGATATTTATGCGTATGGTTATGATACGTACTCGCACGCCACAGCACCATGCACGCAAACAGACACACACACACACACACTCCACTCAGACACACACACACACACAAACAAAACAAACACAAACAAACACACACGCACACACAACACACACACACACAGGAAATCCTATACCCGCTTCACCCTCCCCCCCCCCCCCGACACACACAGAAAAAAATAAATGTACAATCCCTTTATTCCGCCATATATCAAAAAAAAAAAAAAAAAA
>NW_020870183.1:175828-184854 GCF_003789085.1 Penaeus vannamei | reverse complement strand
ATTATCGCTACAGGACCGATTTTGGTGTTCCGATCGTATTGATTAATAACTTCTTTTAAGGCTATTGCAAGAGAAAAGAAGGTTTTAAAAACTACTTCTTCCTTGGCTTTTGGCCTCTTACTTCTTATGTTCGACTTCTGTCCTCATTTTTGCTTCAGTTTTTCCTATCATTCCCTTTTCCTTCTTTTTCCATGTCCATTTATTCTTACTATTTTCTTTTTCTTTTTTTCTTATTCTCTTCTCCTTCTTCTACGCCCCTTTATCATTTCTTCCTTCTTATCCCCCTCAAACCGCGTCGGCGTCACAACACGAGGTCCTCCTCCGCCCGGGCGTTCTCCTGACTCTCTCCGAGGTCGAGTTCACCTTTTTGCGCGCGGCCAATTATTATTTCATTTTCCTTACGTGTTATTAAGATTGCCATCGCGGTATACCGGCCAGCATCCACACTGACTGAGCTGTCTTGCGGGGGGAAACTTTCTAGTTGAAACCCCTCCCGCCGCGGCCACTCTGCCAAAAATAAACATAACATAACCTCAGCGGAAAGTAAACAGAGCACCTTCAGCGCGCCTTTCTATGGCACGAGTCCAACCGGCGACGCGAGAGCTCTACACTTCAGGGTGTGGGAATGCGACCCAACGGGCTGTGTAATACCGCATGAGCCTTTGTTATCTACTTACAACATTTTTGCGCTTTAAATGCTTTCTGCGACCAGTTCTTGCGTGTACGTTCCTCCCGGTAGATGCAACAGGCAAATTGGTTCTTTTAATTAGCTTCACTGACTTTAGGGGGGATGGTTCTGGGGTTCATGCCAGAAAGACAGCGTTTTTTTTTTCTTCTTAATGTACGTGTAAATAATTTTGATTGTGTAACATCGATAGAAATACTTATAAGACTTATTATACCTGGATGGATACTAATTCAATTAGTAGATAAATGATTAAAAGCAATACCACAAATGCCTACATGGTACCTTATCTTGATTGTAACGTCAGTGCATATACTTAATCCAGATTTCTGAAGGACACTGACCTCTCACCCTCCTCACTATGCCACGGCCCCCCGAAATGTCTTTTCCTTGCTTCCTAACCCCCTTCCCTGCAGGTCCACGTGCAGTTTCTCTTGGAGAGGCACTTCGGGTCGTACATGCTGACGTCGTACCTTCCGTGCCTTATCCTGCTGGTGATCGGGTCGACGACGCTCGTGTATCCCGTATCAGCTGAGTCCGACCGCGTCATGGTGACTCTCTCCTGCCTTATCGTCCTCGCCTCGCTCTTGGCCCAGGTGCGCCCGTGCTTTCGGAAGGGGCGCAGCAGGGGTGGCTCGCTCTTAATTCAAGTCTTGGGGAGCGGGTGCTTTCATCTTAAGGAACTGTCTTGGTGTTGAGTTAAATACCGAAGAGCGTTCTGGATTTAGTTGATCAAAAAATAGTATTATGTATTTTTTTCTTCTTTTTTTTCGTTCAGAATGAGCTTTTAGGAATAATGTCATCTTGATTCTGATACTGATGAGGGTCGTGCTTTTTGGTCAAGGCTGTGTCATGTTCTCAATCAAGTGCAATGCCATGTACTTGGTCAGGGAATGATGTCATACCCTTGGTTCAGATACATGAGTGTCAATGGTCAAACAAGTATCATGTTCTTGGCTCAGTGTGACCTCCTCTTGGTTACAAGTTTAAGGTAAGACGGTAAAATTTTCATGACTTGACCCTCATGGTAAAGCGAGGCTGCCTTGGTGTCTCTGTGTTCCAGCTAACGAGTCTTGAGAGAAACTGGCAATTATTGGACACTCTAGGAAAGTCTCCTCTGTTTTTGGGAAAGTTGGCAGAAAGTAAAATCCGATATGCACGATTCAAGGAAAATGGAAATAGAAAATTAGAAGCAAAGGAAGTAAATGAGCAGTTAAACTAGGGAAATTTTATGGAGAGAGTGCGAAAGAGAGAGGGACAAACAGCAGAGAAGAGAGAGAAGAGAGAGAGAGAGAGAGAGAGAGAGAGAGAGAGAGAGAGAGAGAGAGAGAGAAGAGAGAGAGAGAGAGAGAGAGAGAGAGAGAGAGAGAGAGAGAGAAAGAGAGAGAGAAGAGAAAGGACAGCAGTAGGAAACAGAGAGAGAGAGGGTGGAGAAAGAAAAGAGAGGGGGGGGGGGGAGAAAGAGACAGAGAGAAAGAGAGAGATAGATAGATAGAGGAGAGAGAGATAGCACACACACACACACAACCCTCGCCTCCCCCCCCCACACACACAACCCCTCCCTCCACATACACAACCCCTTCCCACACACACAACCCCTCCCCACACACACACCCTCCCCCCCACACACAAACCAAAGAACCAACAAAAAGGAAATTTCGCTCCCCCCTGCAGGCCAGCGCGACCCTCCCCGAGTCAGCCAGCAGCAAGGCCATCGAAGTGTGGTTTTTCTACACCATCGCCAGGATGTTCCTCGTTTCCGTCGTCCACACGGCTGTCTACCGCGCCAACCACCAGGTGAGTTCGGGGGAGGAAGGTAACTGGGAGGTGTATGAGAGGTTTTTATTTTTTTTTTAAAATTAATTTCTTTATTTGTTATAGTAGGCTTCGGGGGAAGCAGATAATAAAGAGTCGTATGAGTGGTTTTTATTTTTTCTTACTTATTTATAGATTTATTTATTTTTATTTTCATTATTATTATTTTTAAAAGGGGGTATAGTAGGCTTCGGGAGAAGAAGACAATGTGGAGTTGTATGAATGGTTTTATTGATTGATTGATTGATTGATTATTATTACTATTATTATAGTTATTTTAGGGGGGGGTGTTAGAGTAGGATTCAAGAGGGATTCATGGTGGTAAATTCTGGAAAAGAAATAGAAAGAACGTGGTAATTTGCGCATATCGTGGGATTTAACTAAGATTCCTGGTGGTAAAATTCTGAAAAAGAAAGAAGGATGAGGGTGGATTATAAAAAAGCAATTTGTGGATTCGTGGTGACAAATTTCGGAAAAAAATATGAATGAGGTATAATCTTTCATAGCTGTTATATGCAAGTGGTGTTTGGCTACTGCGTATCTTGCATTGAGTGATTGCAGTAACCATTTCCATTCATAAATTTTTCTGCGTCATAAGGTTTCTTGTGATGTCACGTGATTGAATGATGAACTCAGATTGATGTGCAGCTGATTTGTATATTGTTTCTTAAGAATGTTAAATAAAAAGGGAATCAAAGATATTGTATAGCAGATAGATGTAAACATTTATGAGACTCGGTGAATTGTCAAGAAAGAGTGGGACTATCCTTTGTTATAACAATTCGTTTAAGGTTTGTTGATGCAGTATGCATTCACAGCTAGATAGCAGAGGCGATATAAAGAAAGTTATTAATGGAGTTGCTGTTAGTCCCCCTTTTTAGATGCTATTTTTTTATACTAAATCATATATAGTTCAACTACTGCTTATTTTCTCTAAGCGAGCCTATTTTCCTCTCCTCTCGTAGACTTGTTTCCTGAGAGTATCCTGCGCGCCCCCTCGGCCAAAGGTCAAAGCGGCCGCTCCTGCAGCCGCCCGCGGGGCCGCCCTCAGACAGACAAGGGCGAGCAGGCGCAGGTGGAGCCCCGAGAGCATCACCAAGGCGGGGCTCGTGCTGGGCCTCGTCCTCGACATGACCTTCCTGGCCTGCTACGTCTCCTACATCGCCTTCACCCGGAGGTCCATCATCGAAAGCAGGGCATGAGGCTGGAGGGGCACTTGGAGGGCCGGCTCTCGTGTTTCTCCTGCCCTTCTTTTTCTCTTTCCTTCCTCGTTTGCATCCGTCCGCGGCGAGGGCTGTGACGAATCGCTCTCATCCGAGTGAGCCGTTAAGCGGGGCGGTTGGCCATGAGTAAAAATCGTCCGGCATCATAAGAGCCGTCCATCATAGTCATGTGGAATCGCGCTTTAATTAGATTGGCCTGATCTCCAGGACACGTCATCTGATGACCCTTTAATATACATCAATTATTATACTCTGGAGAGCATCTAGAACACATTAACATCTAAATGGTTCCAGATTATCATTACTACCATTTTTTCCCTTCTCCCTTTTTGCTCTCTCAAAGGGTTAAGTATGTACAGTATTCACAGCCAGATAAATTGTCTGAACGGGACGAGGAGAGACTGAACGCTTGGCTGAACACCCACAATAGAAGTCTGTGTTCGCGGCTTCCTGAGTTGAGTTGTGAAGAAAACCTAATAGAAACAAAAGACGAAGATGAAGGCAATAGCGTCAAAAGGTCTGTCGCAACGATGCAGCTTCAGTTCGTCATCTTTTCTGCATGACGAAAACATTTTATAATACTATTAGAAAATGCTGCCAATATGGGACTACATAAACATCCGCTGTTTTCTCTTTGCTAATTTTCTCTTGTCTCTTTACATCAACAGACAATGAGAGTAAGCGACAGTTCAGATACGTAGGAGATAAAGACGAACTAATATATTGCAATACGAATCCTGGCTTGCCATAATAATTCATGCTACTTCTGAGGCTCAGGCATTTTGACAAGACCTGCAGAACAAAGGTCTGGAGTGACTCTCCTGTTACGGGTCATTTGCTCTCGGGGTCTTGGCAATCAGCTGTTTCCCTGCATGTGTATTTGTACACCACACACACACACACACACACACACACACACACACACACACACACACACACACACACACACACACACACACACACACACACACACACACACACACACACACACACATATATATATATATATATATATATATATATATATATATATATATATATATATATATATATATATGTATATATATATGTATATATGCATATACACACACACACACACACATATATATATATATATATATATATATATATATATATATAATATATATACATATATACACATACATACATACACATATATATTCATATATGTGTATATACATGCACGCATACACACACACCACACACACACATACACACACATATATGTATATATATATATATATATATATATATATATATATATATATATATATATATATATATATATATATACAAAATTAACAACAGCAACAACAATATCAATAGTAATAATAATGAAAAGGATAATAATAATAATAATGATAATAATAATGATAATCATGATGACAATAATGATAATAATGATGATAAGAATAATGATCCTACTACTACTAATGAAAATAACAGTAATGATAATCATAATGATGATCATGATATTTATGGTATAGATAATAATGATTATAAAGCTTATAACAGTGATAATGATAGTAAAATTAATTAATCATAAAATAATAATGATGATAATGATAATAATGGTAATATAATAAATATATAATAATAATAACAACAGCAACAACTACAGTGATAATGATGAGAAGTAATAATCATGATAGCAGTGATAACAAATATATGACCGATTGAAGACTCAAACATCTAAAAAATAGAAAAGAAAAACGGTAACAACACAGCAAAATAGCATAAAACAAAACAACAGCACGAAAAAAACGCAAAAAAACAAAACAATAGCACGAAAAACGTAAAAAAACAACAAACAGAACGAAAACAAACACAAAACAGCAAGAAAAAAAAAATCTAAACAATAGCACAAAAACGTAAAAAAACAAAACAGAACGAAAAAAAAAAAAAACAAAACAAAACACAACGAAAAAACGTAAAATACAAAACAAAAACAAAACAACAGCACGAAAAAACGTAAGAAATGCAAAACAGAAAAAACGTAAAAAAAAAAAACAGCACGAAAAAATGTAAAACAAACAAGAGCACGTAAAAAAAACGTAAAAAACAAAACAAAACAAAAAACGGCACGAAAAAAAACGTAAAAATACAAAATAACACCAACAATAAGAATATCATTAAAAACAAAACAAAACCGAAACAACAACAACAATAACAACAACAAACAAAACCTCAACTTAAAAAAAACAAAACCTCAACCAAAAGTAAACAACAACAACAACAACAAAAATACACACGAATGTTTTTGCATCTCCTCCCCGCCACCACACCCTCGTGCAAATCCATTGTTTTCACTCGGCACCGACTCGTGCTCCTAGGAAGTTAGCGAAAACTCATACAATACGAGCATTTCCGCTTCTTATGCAAATTCTGGGCGAGTGGCTCAGACAACGGGTGATTCTGTTTCCTTTCTTTTCTTTTCTTTTTTTCCATTTATTTTCTTTTCTTTGCTTTCTTTTTAATTGCTGTGCGGTGGGAAGGGTTCAGAGAGAAAGGTTCGATTGTGGGGGGAGGGAGAGGGAAGGGAAAAAGGAAGGAGAAGATTGATGAGAAAGAGAAAGACTGATAGATTGAGAAAGAGAAAGACTGATAGATTGGGAAGGAAGTAGGAGGATATGATGAATAGATGGAAATGTACTAAAAGTGGAAATGGGAGAAGTGGTGAGATAGTTGGTTGAAAATACGGAAAAATAGACAAAAGATTCTATCTGTAGAGGAAGGAAGAAAAAATGAATCTAAGGAATCATTGGAAAAAGTATAAGAAAAAAGAAGTAAAAAGAATAAGCAGACCAGAGAAAGAGACAGAAAAAAATCGCAAAGAATTTTTGAATACAGGAGGAAAGATAAATGAAGAAAACCGAAGAAAGAAAATGAAAAAAGAAAGAAAGAATAGGAGAGAGCCGCGAGGGAGTTAGAAAGAGAAAAAATAAGTGATAGAAATGCCAAAAAAAAAGAAAGAAAGAAAGAAGAAAGGAAGAAAGAAACGCCAAGAATGAAAAACTCACGAAGACGCAAGAAAAAACTTAAATGAAAAGGAAGGGTTAAGGAAAATTACGGATATTAACGTATAATAATATATATATTTTTTGAAACTGACATCAACATTTTCGCTTAATGAGCAGACATTGCAAAGTCAAATGACAATTCGTTTTTTTCTTTTTATTCCGCCGAAAAGATTATACACTGTTTAAATAGTTTCTTTTTAGACAATTGTATTTTTTGTTAAGTTGTTCATAATCTAAGCGTTTAAATTTTCTCGAGTACCATAATTTGGAAAATTTATTAGAGAAAGAAAAAGAGGAAGAGAGAGAAAATGAAAATGCGACGGGGAGTATACATACAATATGTTGCGTACACACGAAGACACACACACACACATCCCTATACACATAAGTGCCATGTCTATATATATATATATATATATATATATATATATATATATATATATATATATATATATATATATATATATATATATATATATATATATATATATATATATATATATATATATATATATATATATATATATATATATATATATATATATATATAATATATATATATATACACTTGTCTATCTCTCTATCTGTCTATCCATCTATCTATACAATTATACATCTATCTATCAGTTTATATACCCACATGTGTGTATATATAGCACACAAAAAATCTTCTAAAACATAGTGACACAGACAAATTACATACAACACATTTCAACACGATAATTATTCATCGATAGCTTTCTTACTTCGAAAATTCGTATTTACGCTCACCATTTTTTTCTCTTTAGTGTGTCATGAAGGAAAAGTTCAGCTCCGAGCATGTGCATGACGCCTGGAAATGAGAGGAGTCATTACACAGCAGTAATCTGTTTCCTAAGTAGCGTGGGATTATAAGTCCAGACGCCATCAGTCCTCGCTCAGGGCCTTGCTCCTGTTCCTCGGTCTGCCGCCACCTCCTCCGCTGCTGGAAGGTGTTTTTTCGTGTTTTTTTTAATTCTTTGTGTCTGTTTTTGTTTTTGTATGTCTGTGTGTGTGTCTGTTTCTGTCTCAGCCTCTGTCTGTATGCCTCTCTGTCTCTGTCTCTCTCTCTCTGTCTCTTTCTTTCTCTCTCTCTCTCTCTTTCTCTCTCTCTCTCGATTCGAAGAGGCTTTCCTGTCTTTCCTGTTTTCATTACCATCCAGTTCCCTCTCTCTCTCTTTGTTTTGCACGCCACTCTCATCCTCCCACTTTTCCTTCTCTTTCTATCCTCTCACTCGTTTCAGCCTGTAACCCGCCATTCTATACCTTTCATTTCTATCTCTCTCTTCTATCTCTCTCCTTATTTCCTTAATTGTCCTCTTAACCCCTCCTCTCTCTCTCCTCCTTTTCTTTTTTTCCTCCTTCAATTTTTCAACCTCGCTTTCCTGCCCTCCTATCCCCCCTTTCTCTCTCTCCCTATTTCTCCTCCAGTCCCTCTCCACCTTCCTCCTTTCCCACTCCCTCCTCCCCTTTCCCCTCCCCCTCTCCTCCACTGTCTGCCTCACCTTCCCCCTCTCCCCCGTTTGCCTCGCCTCCCCCTCCCCCCTCTCCCCCACCGTTTGCCTCGCCTTTCCCCCTCCCCCCTCCTCTCTCCCACTGTCTCCCTCGCTTTCCTCTTCTTTTTCTCGAACTTCCTGTGACGTCACGCCTTTCCCTGTGGGCGCGGCCGTCGTGACGAGAGCTATTCCGTGTTCTCGGTCGTGTTTATATATATATATTCTATTTTTATGTTATGCTTCTTCCTTTTTTCTTCTTCTTTTTCATTTGTAGCTTTCAAATTGTGATCTATAAATGAGCTGTCTCCCATTTTGATGATGTTTTATATTTGTATTTATATTTAATTTTCGGAATATTTTCTAACCTCGTCTTCTGCCTGGGTGTTTCTGTACTAGTTTCTTCCCTTTCTCCGCTTCTCCCTTTCCCTGTGTTTTTTTTTCTCTTTCTCTCTCTCTCTCGCTTCTTTTCTTGTCTTCTTTCCCTTTCTTTCAATTTCTTCTTTCTTTCCCTTCCTCTTTTCCTCTCTTTTCTTTTCTTTTTCCTTTTCTGACCCTCTCTTCACCTCCCAGCGTTCTTCCTTTCCTTCTCTCTTCCTTCTTTTCTTCCCTTTCTTTCCTCTTCCTCCTTCCTCTTCCTTCCTCCCTTTCCCTTCGCCCCTCTTCCCATTAACCTCCCTGCTCAGATACTCCTCTCCTTCCTACCTTCGCCTTCCCTCCCAACCCCCCCCTGTCCCTTCTCTCCCTGCCC
>NW_020870183.1:160828-163328 GCF_003789085.1 Penaeus vannamei | reverse complement strand
TTTAGTGTGTATTATGTTTTAGACAGATAGACACTAACGCATCGATAGCAATATTAGACATGAATTAGGAAGAGACTAAGGGAAAGAAATGTGAAAATAGGTAGTTCACTGAAAAAACGGCTATAGTGATAAAATCTCATAAAATTCGAAAGGGACGACCGAAATTTCGTGACTGAACTTCACAAACCTGTCTCTATTTCATCGAAAGCCTCCGTTAATCACGTATATCCAACCCAAACACACTATACGTAAACTAACAGTATTCGAAACGCATATTCAAACAGAAGTAAACATACAACAGACACATTTAAAACGGAAATAGCAGTCGACGCTATCCAGGCAGCGCATGGCCAAGAATGACCTGGTTCTTCGCCTACTTTCCATGACGACGATGCTTGACCTCGATCGTCATGTGCAGAATGCTGTATGAGAATGCTCTCTCATGACCAGTATTGTTCATCGACTTGCAAATGAAAGCATCCTGAACATTTGAACTTAAAAGCTTGAAACAAAAAATACCTCCCATTATCTTGAGCTTTTACCTTACCGTGTGATATCAATCTGCATGCATGTCAGCACAACTCAATCAGCAAGATACGATAAACCTAACGTAAAAGCAAAGACCAACTAAACACGCAAACACAAACACCAAAACAAACAAACAAACAAAACAAGATATATTAGAATAGCAATGGCATTTTGTACCGTTTTACCAAGAGGCTTTGGAGAATGCCCGGCTGAGCACTACACTCCCCCTCTCCCCACCCCCCTCCTCTCTCCTCTCTTCTCTCTCTCTCTCTCTCTCTCTCCCTCCCAACATCCCTTCACTCAGTCAACCAGACCTGACCCCCTTCCAGTACTAAGACTTGGGAGATGCCACAATCAGCGAGAGAAATGATGAGATGCTAGGGTATTTGTGGTGAGTAAAATGTATTGACTAGAGTAATGGTGATGATATGGTGATGATAATGTTCGTATCGTTAAATGGTGCTGATGATAATGGAGGTAATGATAAGAGTAAAGTCAGTAACAAGGGTAGTAGTGCTGGAAGTAGGAGTAGCACTAATAAATTGATAATAATGATGACGATGATGATGGTGATGGCGATAATGATAATATAGATAATAACAATGATAATGAAAATAAGAATAATGACAGTGATAATAATGATACTACCACTACTAATAATAGTGAAACTAATAACAATAAAGAAATAATGATGATATCAATAATAATAATAAAATAATAAATGATATTGAAAATTAACAGTAATAATTATGATAGTAATAACTGCAATGATAATAATGACAATAATGATAATAAAAAATGATGATAAAAACAACAATGATAATGACAAAAAATAATGATAATAATAATAATGATAATGATAATGGTAATGGTAATAAGATGAATTATAACATTGAAAATAATACTATCAATGATAATAATGATGATAGTTGAAATCACGACAATGATAATGATAGTAATAATGAAAATGATAAATGTAACGATAACAATGAAATAATATGATATTGCTAAAAACAAGATCATATTATCAATAATAATATAGTGATAAGGATGGTGATAATGATGATAATGATGATGATGATGACGATAATAATAATAATAATAATAATAATAATAATAATAATAATAATAACAATAATAACAACAATAATAACAATAGCAATAACAACAACAACAGCAACAGCAATAATAAAAACAATGATAATGATAATAATAATAACAACAAAAACAACAACAATATTAATAATAGTACAAATATCGATAATAGTAATAACAAAAATGATAATAACAATAATGGTAATAACAATAATGATAATGAAATAATAATAATGATGATAATAACAATGATAATAATAATACAAATGATAATAATGATAATAACAACAACAACAACAACTACAATAACAATGATATTAATGGTTATAATAACAATGATACTACTAATAATAGTAATGATGATGATGATAATGATAAAATTGATTACAACAACAACAACAGCAGTAATAGTAGTGGCGGTAAAATAGCAATAATAATAATGATAATAAGATAAAAATAATGGTATGAATAATGACAATAAAAATGGAAATAAGGAAAATAATCGTAATAATAACAAATAATTATAACAATGATGGCGAAAAGGAAAACAACAAAAACAGCAATAATAATAATGATAATAATGATAATAATAATAATAATAATAATAATAATAATAATAATAATGATAATAATAATAATAATATTAATAATAATAATAATAATGATAATAGTAATAATAATAATGATAATAATGATAATAATATTGATTGCAGTAATAATAATACAAACAACAGCAATAACAATAATAAAAGTAATAATAATAATAACAATGATAACAACAACAATAGTGATGATAATAATAATGATTATAATAATGATAATGATACTACTACTCCTACTACTACTAAAAATAATTACAACAACAAAGACCAATAAT
>NW_020870183.1:118328-120828 GCF_003789085.1 Penaeus vannamei | reverse complement strand
ATTAATATTATTATTATCATTATTATTATTTTGATTATTATTCTTATTATCATTATCAGTATTATTGTTATTATTATTATTATCATTATGAACATTATTATTATTTTTACCATTATTATTATCATCATTATTATCATTATTATTATTATTATTATTATTTATTATTATTATTATTATTATTATATTATTATATTATTATTATTATTATTATTATTATTATTATTATTATTATTATTATTATCATTATTATTAATGCTGCAACTGTTACAACCATTACTGCTACTACTACTGCTACTAATACAATTAATGCTGCTACTGCTGCTATAGTAATAACGACATAATGATAATAATCAAAACAATAATGATGATCATGAAGATGATGATAATAATGATAATAATATAATAATATCATTACTAATAATAATGATATGAGTAATAATGATAATAATAGCCATGATAATAATGATAATAATAATAATAGTAATAATGATGATAATAGAAATAATGGTAATAATGATGACAATATTAATAACATTAACAGTAATAATGATAATGCTAGTGCTGCTATTACTGCCATTACTGCTACTGCTACTACTACTATTGCTAATAGAATTAATGCTGCTAGTGCTGCTATGATAATAATAACATAATGATGATAAAGATGATAATTGTAATAACAATATTGATAAGGATAAAAATGATGATAATGATAATAGTAATCAAAATATTGTTATTAATAATAATGATAATGATAATGATAATAGCAATTGTAAAAATAGTGGTAATAATAACGATAACAATAATAATGATTATGATGATTATAACAAAAGTAATAATAATGATAATAATGATAACAGTAGTAATAGTTGTAGTAATCATGGAATATCAATGATGGTAATAACATTAATTATTATGATTATAATAATACCAATGATGATAATAACAATAATAGCAATATAATAGAAATAATGATAAAGAAGTGTTAACGATGATAATAATAATGACAATGATAATGATAACAATCATATCATCATCATCACCATCATCATCATAATAAAAATGGTAATAAGAATAACCTGAGAATATCAATCCGGATAATGATAATGATAACAACAATAATGATGATAATGATGATGATAATGATGGTAGTAATGATAATGATAAGGATAATAATATTAACAACAATAATGATATCAATAATAATAATGATAGTAAAGATGATGATAACAATCACAATACTCATAATAATAATGATAACAATAATGATGATGATGATAACGATAAAAATAATAATATTGATAAAATAACGCGGACAACATGATATTGATAACATACATAATGATAATGATCAAAAAGATATTCAAGATTGTGATGACTACAATTACACAATATTAATAACGAGGGTCGCATAGCAACTGTGACAATGCTGATAATTTTTAATTCCTCACTAATGACACTGGTGATGAGATGTCACTTGTCTCAGTCATCAAATATGATTATAAAAATGTTTACCGATGAATATGATGCTGCATTACCAGTGATAATGAAGATAATTGTGATGATAATGAAAAATGAACTGATAATAATGTTAATAGTAGTTTTAGTAATAGTGGTGGTGGTAGTAGTATTAGAAATAGTAGTAGCAATAGTAATAGTGGTAGTAGTAGTAACACCAGTAGTAGTAGTAGTTGTAGTAATAGTAGTAGTAGTAGTAGCAGTATAAGTAGCAGAAGCAGCAACAGCAGAATCAGCAGCAGTAGAAGTAGAAGTAGAATTATGGGTAGTTGTATTAGTAGCAGTAGTAGAATCTGTAAAAATAGTAGTAAAAGTAGTGGTACTAGAAGTAGTCGTATTGGTAATAGTAGTACAAGTAGTAATAGTAATTATAATAATGATAATACTAATGGTTATGATAATGATGATAATAATAATAATAATAATGATAGTAATAATAATAATAATGATAATGATAACAAAGAAAATGGTAATAACAATAATAATTATGATAATGATAACAAAGAAAATGATAATAACAATAACAATAATAACAAAGAAAATTATAGTATCAGTGATAACAATAATAATGATAATGATGATAATAATAATAATGATGATAATGATAGTGATGATAATAATGACATTGACAATGGCAATGACTATGTCAGTGATAATGATACCGTTAATGGTAATGATAAGGATGAGGATAAGGATAATAATAATGATAACAATAATAATGGTAAGGAATAATAACAAATAATAATAGTAGTAATAATAATAATAGTAATGATAATGAAAATGATAATAATAAGGGTAATAATGACAACAATTAGAAAGAAAAGAATAAAACTAAACTGAATGGCTTAATGTTGATGCCAAAACAACAGGAAAATAGATAGTATGATATTTCCACTTTTATTATTGACTAAACGTTGAGTTCAGACAATATGAAAATTTCCAAGTCACAAAATGACATTATAACATCTAGAAGGAAATTCAAAAT
>NW_020870183.1:108328-110828 GCF_003789085.1 Penaeus vannamei | reverse complement strand
CTTCTTTGTACTTTTCCTTCTCTTTCTTCGTTTTCTTTCTGTTTCCTTTTCTTTTTCTTTTTGGTCTTGCTTTTTCATGTTCTTTCCCTGTTTCTCCTCCTCCTTTTCCTCTCTCTCTCCTCCCCATTCTTTTTCTGCCACTTCTACTACTACTAATTATTATAATGATAGTTATAAGAATGATAACGAAGATAATGAAAATTCTAAATATGGTGTTGATAATGATAATAATGAAAATGACAATGATAATAACAATTATGATAATCATATCGATAATTATAATAATAATCATAATGATAATGATAATAAAACAATATAATGATAATAATAATAATAAAATATAATGATAATGGCAACAAAGATAATAGAAATAATGACAGCTATAATGATAATGTAAATCACAATGATAGTAACGATAACGACAGCAGCAATGATAATGTTAATATTGATAACGATGATAATGGTAATGATGCTCATAATTTTACTTAACATCAATAATACTAATAATGATAACAATTATAATGCTAATGATATTACTAGTACTGCAACCAATAGTAATAATACTATTGCTAGGCCTACTAATAATAGTGATGATAATGATAACAGTAAGAATGGCCATAGCGATTATTCTAATAACAATAGAAATAAAAGTAACAATGGTAATAATAATAATAATTTTGATAACAATAATGGCAACAGTAATAGTTATGGTAATAATAATGATAACATTAAGAAAGTTCACATTCACGATACAGTGATATAGATTTATTGACTTTAAGATAAAAATTGCATTGAAAGAAAATATTAAGCATGCTAGAAGTCATAGTCTGTTAAAAGTCATAGTCCGTTTAAAAAAACTTCTTTATGGACATAGAGATATAGGAAAAAAATAATTTATTTATTACAATTAAAATATGAAAAAATGATTATCAAATGATAATTAATCAGGTGTACCATAGATATGACGACTATGTACAATATATATGTATATATATATGAATATATATATATATATATAATATATATATTATATATATATATATATATATATATATATATATATATATATATACTGCTTTGAATTCAAGTGTAAGATTAGTAGCCCTGTAAATATGACTTAAACAACCTGGATTTGAACCGGTTTATAGTTGATGATTGAAATAACAATAAAGATGAAATAAAAATAAGAGTAATAACCGTAATAACAATGATAAAGGCAATAGTAATACTATTAAAATAATAACAATGATAGCGATAGTGGCGATAATGATAATGATATTAGTAATAATAGTAATGATAGAGTAATATCAACAATGGGATTGATAATGATTCTGATTATTTATAAAAATAAAATGGAATTGATAATGATTCAGATCTTTTATAAAAAATGAAATGGCAATAAGAATTTTAAAAGTAATCCCACAACATATGATAGAAATATCAATTTGAAAGAAACATTGATATTTGCATTCCATTGGATTTTGATTACTCCCATATGTTGTCAGCATTTACCTTTAAAAACTTGGTATATAATCAATGATATATAATTAAGAATCCATTAAGCAAGGTGATATTAATAATAGGAAAGATTTCTGAAAATAATGACAATGGTGATAATGATGACGATGTGATGGTGATTGTAGTGATGGTGATAATGATTGATGCTGCTAGTGAATGGTCATTTCTAATATTACTTCTGCTACTTATGAGGATATGATGATAATGATGGTGATAATTATAGTAATGATAAAAGTAATCCTAATAATAGTAATAACATTGGTAATGATAACGTTAATAATAATGATAATAATGATAATACTAATATTAACAATTATGATAATATTGATGAAAATAATGACAATATTTATGATAATGAAGATAACAATAATGATAATGAAAATAACAATAATAATACTGACAATTATAACAATCAGTAATAATATCGATAATGATGATTATAACAGCAGTAATGAAAATAACAGTTATTATGATAGATGAATAATAATATCAGAAATAGTAAGAATAATAGTACTGATGATGTGAATAGTAGTAATAGTAGCTCTTTAATTGGCAAACTTAGCTAAGTCACAGGAAAAACATACCCTTTTCAAATATAACGTATATATGCTGCTACACCTCATATATAGCGTTAGATTTACATTTTGTTCACTTATTTGCAATTGCAATTTGTCACCAATTAGCAACATACCGGTTCCCGAACTAATGCCTGGTGTATATCATGCAATTGAAAAGAATTGCGAGTTTGAAATGATATTATCATTCATAGGATCTTGCATATGGATAGACATAAAAAAATACTTGCGTCAGAAAAACATATTGTATATTTTCTAAACAACTTAGAAAATATACAATTTTCTTTCAGAAACGCAATTTCCTTGCAATGCAATGCACATAAAAGAATACATTTTCTTCACGAAGACAATATGTTGGCCCAATCATACGCATCACAGTAATTTGCCATGCCTCACAAGGTAAATAA
>NW_020870183.1:87500-90000 GCF_003789085.1 Penaeus vannamei | reverse complement strand
ACCACTGATAGAAGCTAACAGTAAGGTAACAAATCTTTTTGGGTTCTTATGACTAGTAATTTGGCTAACAGCCCAGTATCCGACAAGCAGACAACAGCGACAGTGTTACACATAATGATAATGGCAATATGAGACGAACCTATGTTGTCTGCCGATTTTTGTCTTGACAGAAGCAATGGCACACAGTTCTATATTAGTAATTTGGTGACTCCCAGCGAGAATACAAGTCGATGTAACTCGGAGGACAACTCTGGATATAGCTGTAAGAGGAGGATCAAGTTCACCAACAGAAGAAAATCATAGTTACGGTTTTAGATTATATTTTTTCCTTCTTTCGTAATGTACATTACAGCTAATCATTCGTTTTCATATGAATGGTAAAATATACCACGGAATGTTTCGTAAATAGTTATAGTTCAGTTCAAATTCAACAGATCTTGTCTCAAGTTAAAATTACATGGAACACATTCACAACCCCTTTGTCTTTTGTCAGCAGCGTTTCCGCTTCTGTCCATTCCTTCTTTCTAACTGATTTATTTACTAATATATAATTATTCTACGCTAACCATCATCTCCCGAGCTAGAACAGTTATCCGTACTTTGAAGAACGGTGACAGTGAGGATTTGTTATTTCTACAAGTTTCTCATGTGGGAGAACATCTGGCGCAAATGTTGGCTTAGTGGGTTACCTAGGTCCACTGTAACAGGAATATTGCTAATAAAGTACGGTATTTGTACCAAGTTATTTAATAATAAGATATCGACGGAGGCAATATTCACTTTCTATTACAAAACAGACATCAAATATAATGATAAATATAATAAAACCTGTTATAAGAAATACACAAACAATTAGACATCCGTAAATAAAGAACAATGAAGCACATCGTATGACATAGATACGGTTATAAAGAAACAGCATTGCTCCAAAAAAGGGGACCCACTATGAGAGTTATTAGACTGGTATAGCTATCGACGGGGTAGCCTTTTGAAATGTGTAGGACCTGAAGCCTGACGTTTATGTACACCAGGATTCGTTCCAAACGCCTTCTCACGCTTATTTAAGCCTTTTTTGCGCTTCCAATTCCCCCATTTATTTTAGTAACACTGTCAGATACTTCAGTTTTTATTCCCGTTTTTATATGCAAGTGAAGGCAGACTTCCATTAGTCATTACCAGAGAGAGAGGGAGGGAGGGAGAGGGAAAGGGTGAGGTTGAGGGTGAGGGAGAGGGAGAGAGAGACAGACAGATAGAAAGAGAGAGAGAAAGAAACAAGGAGAAAGAGAAGAGAGGGAGAGAGAGAGAGAATGAGAAAAGAGACAGAGAGAGACAGAGAGAGAGAGAGAAAGAGAGAGAGAGAAAGAGAAAGAGAGAGAGAGGGAGAAAGGGAGAGAGAGAAGGAGAAAGGGAGTAAGAGAGATAGGGAGAAAGGAAGAAAGGGGGAGAGATAAGGAGAAAGGAAGAGAGGGAGAGAAGCAGGGGGAAAGGGAGTGAGAGATAGAGAGAGAGAAAGAAAGGAAGGATGAGAGAGAAAGAGAGAGAGATAGAAAGAAGACGAAACACAGCTACAGTAGATCTGTAGATCTAATACTATATTTAGCCATTTTTTTCTACGTTGAACATCTGTACCGTTCAGTGTTCGGCAAGAGTCATTGAGTCATGGGAAATTTATTGTACTCATTAATAGAATACGTCATTTACGTTGGGGGTTTTAGCAATGCAATATAGATTATTAGTGATATTTGAAGACGCAAAATGTTCGTTAAACCACATATAAGTATGTAACACAACTTTTTTTCTGACTGTTTCTCTCTCTCTGTATGTAGCTGTCTCCCCCTCCTCCCCCCCCCCTTTCTCTTTCTCTCCATCTCCCTCTCACTCTCTCTCTCTCCATCTCCCTCATTTTCTCCCCATCTCCCTCTCATTCTCTCTATCTCCCTCTCACTCTCTCTCCTCCTCAAGAGTATGATGATGTGCCTTACTCTCGACAGAAAACTGCCAAAGTTCAGAAGAGAAATTCTGGTGAAGATAACTCGCAGTGCAAGAAGAAGAGGCAACCAGAGCAAGGAGCGCCTCGAGCTGTGTCGCTAGTGCACGGGGAAACTTGCACGGTTATCCATGCATAAATCTCCATAAACAAGAGACAGTCGTATAAGACTCCGAATGGGATCTGAAACGAAGAGGAAATGAGGTAGACAAGTAGCATAAAGGATTTAGTATGTTAAGCAAAAGCGGAAAGGTATTGACGCATGACAATATAAGAGACAAGGTTAAGTTAAACGGAAAACCTTTTGATTGCGTTCGGATAAAGATTTGAAGAGTAATGATAGTATTTAAGAAATTCCATGAGACAGGTTGCGAAGTCAGGAAAGCTATGAGGTTAATCAGCTGAAATGAGAGAGGAAAATGAGAGTGAAAGAGTTTGATTTCTCTACGACTGAAAGTGTCTTTATTTATAGACATATTTACTCGTGTTTCAAACGTAACAGGTTCCAGTTGT
>NW_020870183.1:77500-80000 GCF_003789085.1 Penaeus vannamei | reverse complement strand
AGACACTGAACTTACCCAAGCATGCCCGGGTACTTCTGACCTTCCGGATGAATCTGCAAAATGAACTGGAAAGGAAACAAGTTCGAAGGGGGGGGGGGGTATGGGGGGGGGGGGAGATATGGGACTGCAATCGAGACAAAGATCCTGCTGAGCCTCGCCCGCGCGCCCTGCTACTCTCTATTTTCTTATCCTTATCTTTATACCAATCGTATGACGCGTATATATATATATATATATATATATATATATATATATATATATTATATATATGTGTGTGTGTGTGTGTGTGTGTGTGTGTGTGTGTGTGTGTGTGTGTGGGTGTGTGTGTTGTGTGTGTGTGTGTGTGTGTGTGTGTGTGTGTGCGTGCGTGTGTGTGTGTGGTGTTGTGTGTGTGTGTGTATATGTGTGTGTGTGTGGTGTGTGTGTTTATATGTGTGTGTGTGTGTGTGTGTTGTGTGTGTGTGTGTGTGTGTGTGTGTGTGTGTGTGTGTGTGTGTGTGCGTGTGCGTGTGCGTGTGTGTGTGTGTGTGTGGTGTGTAAAGTGTGTGTGTGTGTGTGTAAATGTGTGTGTGTGTGTGTGTGTGTGTGTGTGTGTGTGTGTGTGTGTATGTGTGTGTGTGTGTGGTGTGTGTGTTGTGTGTGTGTGTGGTGTGTGTGTGTGTGTGTGTGTGTGTGTGTGTGTGTGTGTGTGTGTTGCGTGTGTGTGTGCGCGTGTATATGCGTATATATATAGATAGATAGACAGATATGTATGAATGCATGTATGTACGTGTATACATACATACATACATAAATGCTATATATTATATATATATATATAATATATATATATATATAGATAGATAGATAGATATAGATAGATAGATAGATAGATAGATAGATAGATAGATAGACAGACAGATGTATATATATATTCATGTACACACACATACATGTGAGCATGGGTCCATGATATGGAATGTTATGCGAGTTCCTCACTTCCCGTGCATCTGCCTTACTGTTACTGAAAGAAGGGCAAATAAAATAAGGAGAGGAAAATTATTTTTTTTTTTTACTTTAAAAATCGTTAGATTCTTGCAAGCTCCACATTTAACTCCTTCAGGCATGCGACAATCATGTCTACTTATAACAAATCATAAGTGTCTAGCATCGCTCTCTTATCTGTTTTTATCTCTCTCTTTCTCCTCACTTGATTTATTTACGCGCCGAAAGTGGCATTGTTACAAGTAATTTCGAGCACATGAATATATTGTACTTATCACCTCCCCATCGACAAGCAATTTATTGAAGAGGAAGTCGTGATCACCCATTTACTAAGGCCGGCTAACGAGGCAATTTATGCGTCTTTCTTGTGGTATATTACGTCCAATTCTTGCGTAAATTGGGGAAGGAGGGAAGAGGGAGAGAAGCCCGCAAACATTTCTCTCTCAAAGACGAATTCTCGAAAAGAAAATCAACGAAATACAACGCGTTTAGAAAACCCTCTATTATTCTCTTTTTCTCGAAAAGAAAATCAACGAAATACAACCGCGTAAACTGGGGAAGGAGGGAAAAGGGAGAGAAATCCGCCCACATTTCTCTCTGAAAGACGAATCCTCCAAAAGAAAATCAACGGAATACAACGCGTTTAGAAAACCCTCCAACTATTCTCTCTCTCTTTTTGTGTGTGTGTAATCTTTTACTCTCTTTTTTCCCTGTCTTTTTCAAATTATTGCCTCTCATTTCCTCGAGTCACCGCCAAACGATACTTGGATTTCGGCCTGATCGGGGCGGCTGCTACAAGTGGCCAGGGCGCTGAGCCAAAGAGACTTTCTACCCGCGGGTTATGGTACAGCACCACCAGCGCCAACTTCATAACGGCCATGCATACCTCGGCCCTCAGCGAGTTATACACTGGTCTTGATGTACTGTGCGTTTCGCGATCTGGGAAGGAGGGAGAGAAAGCGAGATGGAGGGAAAGATAGAGAAGGGGGTTGCGAAGGAGGAAGAGGGAGGGTGAAGGGTGAATGAGTCAATGGGTGAAAGAGAGGGAGAGTGGAGGCGGGAGGAGGGAGAGAAGGAAAAGGAAGAGGGAGGGAGGAGGGAGAGAAGGAAAGGGGGAGGGAGTGAGGGAGGGAGGAAGGTTGGGAGGGAGGGAAGAAGAGCGAGAGAAAGAGAGAGAGAGAGGACGAACACACTGAGAAAGAAAAGAGGAGAGAGAGAAAGGCAGAGAAATAGTGCGGGAAGAGGGGATCGGAAAACAAAATCGAGAGTAGAGAAAGGTACAAAGGAAGAAAGGAGGAACAAAGGGAAAGGATACACACACGCACATACAAACGGGAACAAAGAGAGGACGCGAGGAGAGGAAAGAGAGAAAGGGGAACGAGGGAAAGGGGAGAGGAGAGAGAGAGAGAGAGAGAGAGAGGAGAGAGAGAGAGAGAGAGAGAGAGGAGAGAGAGAGAGAGAGAGAGAGAGAGAGAGAGAGAGAGAAGGAGAGGAGAGAGAGAGAGAAAGGAAAGAA